>NQII01007158.1:49467-97671 GCA_002778355.1 Clitarchus hookeri | reverse complement strand
GTTGAAAATTTAAAAAGATAAAAGAGGACATTACTTTTTTTGGAAAAAACTTTAAAAATTATATGCACTTTGCCGGCACGGATACTTGAACATACACTCGCGTTGCAACCTTACACCTTCAGTCATAAGACTAACTACTAACTTTACTTACAAGGAAATATTTTAGTTTAACCAAATACATTTTAATATACTGCCTTTAACAAAAAACGTAATTTCACGTTTTGGGAAGTTTGCAATGGTCAAGACAATATTTAGCATTTAAAAAAAAAAAAAATTTTCAAACATTGTTTCGGAGAATTTTTTTATGAAAAAGTACAATGTAACTTTTAGTGATTTTGAGAATTTCTACTCTCTTGCATGCGTATTGCACATTTACACAGCTGCAATATTATAATTATGTATTGTACTCTTCTAAAGAACGTTGAAAGGAAATATTTTCTTACCCGCCCCGAATTAAGTGATTATTTAGAAACCGTACGTCATTCGTAAACATATCCAGTTGATTGAAGGAAATACAGAATGTATTAATTTGTATGTTATGCTTCGTGTTTTAAAACTGTTCTTGGTATGTGCAAGCATTTTCAACATTACAAATGCGGTCTTTGTGACGTTACAAAGAGTACATTTTACAAACTTTGCTATTGTATTTTTACAAAAGTTTGTAACTGTACAAAGAAATTCTCAGTAAATTTATTGATATATTTCTGCTGTGTATGTATAATTGTGATGTGCGTTTTATTGTCGCCCTTTTCCTCGACTTTATCATTGCCACATAAAATAAATAATTTTCTAAGTGCAATGGACTGACCGCTAACGTAAAACAAAAGATAAATTTTTTCTGTATCTTAACGTTCTTCATTATTTTTGTGATTTGGAAGTTTTTAGTTCAGACATGATAGCAAGCCAATGTTCCGTTTTTACCACAATATTGCGATGGGATAATATAAACCGCAGTGAAACAAATATACATGAAATAAATTTAATCTTGTCATATCAAGCCTAATTTTACATGTAGCAGCTACAGAATAACTGAAAACGTGAGAGATTTTTTTTTAGTGGCGTTCATGTATTGCATTATAATGGACATGTAGCTTACTGAAGATTATTTGAATACTTGGAAATATTTTTAAAAACATATATAGGCCAGCAAATAAGTATGTCCTAACTACGAACGATCGAAGGGCAGCATTTGCTCAACCTGTGTTGCTCTTGGTTCGTCGGCCGCATCGCAAAGTTGTGTCTGGGAAAAATGGAAACTTGGAAACTTGGCGAGTGCAAGAATACCAATATTCTAGAGTATAATACGTCACAGGAACTGAGAAACGATTTTACCTATTTATGTTGCTCACTTAATGATAAGCTTTATAATAGCAAAAAGGTGTCTGAGCAATGCATTTCTCATCAAAATGTTAATCTATAAAGCTAGGTTTATATTGTATGTATAATAGTATATTTCATTGACTGGAGTAAAAATATTCACACTACGAGCCTGGGCCTCTCTGAAACATTCTCTCTAGAGAATAACATTTCAGAAGCTAAGTAACGCTCACAAAATAATAATATCGGAAATACCGCAACTATATTTAGATTTTTTGGCTAAGAATTACAATACTATTTATATTACTTACAGTATTGATAAATGTATTTTGCTCAAATTGCTGGGGATTATGTTTGGTACCTTTAATTTAATGTAGGCTACTGTAATACAATGACTGGAGTAATAATAAAGCATATCAGTGTACAAGAATTTTACTTGTCAGTTAATTGACGCTCGGACACGTGAAGCAGGACAAAAATTGGAGAGAGGATCATTTAAACCTGGCTTTGAGGAATGTGCAGTTAGTGACAAGCTGTGTAGTTCGTGTAAACAAGCTCTTCCAGATACTTTAAACTGACCCTTAGTTAATATTATTATCTTTCATACTTAATATTATGGTTATAAGGACATTCAGTATTTAGAAGTTCCCCATTTAATAAGTTTTGGTGTTGTAGAGGGTTAAAGCATTGTTTACCGCTTTGATGCCTACTACCGGGATATAAATCAGTTATCAGAAGTTTGACTTCAGAAAATATCAGTTATAAAATACACAAAAAACACAAATCCCATACTCGCTTTTCAAAAATATTACAACTACGAGATGTCAAAGCAGAAACACACGATGTTGTTTGTGCTAAGGAAGATAGTCAATGTATATCACAAATAAAAAACTTTAGATTATTTCTTTGAAATTTTCCGAACAATTCTTAAATATATTTATTTCCTTTATTTAAAAGTTATCAAATTTAAACAATTTATAAATGCAAATCTTTTAATACTAAACTACATAACAAAACAAGAAGTTCCTGACAACTAACGAGACTACTTTCCTCTATATGAATACAAATAAATTTTCGAGAAGTTCTTAAAAGCTTATAGATGGTAAGCAGGCGTTAACGTCTCATTGACAGCAATAGCGTTGGAGATGAAACGAGAAAAATGTGAAACAGTACCAAAACAATTATTATACACGAGTGACTTACCTGACATTCGAATTCAGAAAAACCCGTAAAATGAAAATAGCTTGCAATCAACTGAATAACGGAGGTAGGTTTCCGAGCATCAAATTCGGATGTTATCAGTCTAATATTTTTAATGATAGGGTTCAGTTACCTGAAATATTTGCAAAGCCATTAATTTGAAAATAAGTGTCTAAGACACTAAAAACACATCATTGCATATATGGCCTACCATAACGTTACTTGTGTGAAAAATTTGGTGGAAATCGGTTGATTGGACTCCGAGATAGAGCATACAAACCTTATTTTCTAAAGCGGGGCTATCTTCCAAAATTACTTTAAAATAGGCTCTCTACATGATGTTTCTAATAAATACTGTCAGAAAAATGTTAATTGAAATGTTTTAATTTTTTTATATTTATGCCAAACATATCCAAATACTTATGTAGACGCCATTTTTATTCAGATGTCTGACACTATTTAAATCATTTAATTTTATATGGCCTTCTGTGGTTGTGCAATATTTGGTGCGAATAAGTTCAATGTTCTGGAAATATGGCCAAATATTTCATTTACTCATCTGATAATACAGGTTTAGTTTAAAAGAATACCGCAAATTTAAGCTCTATAATATCAAAACCAAACAACCTACAACCTTGATTGACCAATCAAAAGAACCGTGGAACAGTGAAGTTCGTTTACCATAAATTTAAAAATGTACAATTTGACTACCATGAGCGGCTAGAACGACATCTACGCAATAATCAAACTCGTTCCACGCTCTTGTCAGCATGTTCAGTGTTACGATTTGGATGGCGTTCGTAACTCTCGGTTTGAGGCGGTGAAGGGGAAACGAGCTCGCATTCGACACGTCAATGTGAAGGGGACGGTCTGATGTTTTCTTTATGTGCCCAGAACGAGGTAGACGATGCTTTCATGTCTAAGCTGGTTTTTTGCGACGAAGCGACGTTCCATACTAATTAGAAGGTGAACCAGCACAACGTGCGGATATGGGGTCAGGAGCCTCTACACGAAACCACCGAACACGAGCGCGCTTCCCCCAAAGTGAACGTGTTTTCTGCTGTAACCAAATACACGGTTTTCGGCCCTTTATTTCTTCACGAGCCCACTGTTACTGGAATAGATTATTTGGACATGCTAACACAGTGGTTGTTTCTTCAGTTGGAAGAGGCGGTGGGTAGGATGGTGCGCCACCCGGCATCTAGCTGTTCGCGGATACCTGAACGAGACGTTGCCGCAACGCTGGAGTGATCGAGGAGCAGTTGGTAGCCAGGCTCTTCATCACTCGCTCCCAATAAGCCCGAATCTTACCCCGTGCCATTTTTTTCTATGGGGGTAGATAGATGATCAAGTGTTTCTTCAACCATAGTCGGATAACATTGACGACCACAAAACGAGAATTACGGATGTTATCCAAACCGTTACACCGGTCATGCTGACAAGAGTGTGGAACGAGTTGGATCATCGCGTAGATATCGTTCGGGCCGCTCGTGGTGGTCTCATTGAATAGTTATAAAGTCATGGTAATCAAACTTCACAGTTCCACGGTTTATTTGATTGGTCAATCAATGTTGTAGGTTGTTTGGTTTAGATATAATAGACCTTCAAAGTTGGGGTATTATTTTATACTCATCCTGGATTATACAAAAAATACTATCAAAGATAATCTCTGTATGCATTAATGATGATCCTAATTTATACTTTTTGAATACAAAATTTGGTAGGAATTTGTTAAAACGTTTCGTAGATATAACAAGTTAATAAACCTCATTTAGAAATGCCTGCTGCATTTAACACTTGCTAATTTCCAAACACTACTGTAGCAATACTTGCGTGAAATTTTGATAGGAATCGATTTAATGATCCTTGAGATATGACATAAAACCTCCTTTGTTCATGTGACGATCTTGATTATTGGAGGTCGAAAAAGTTATGCATTAGCACTTTCTATGATTTTTCTTAATTCAATATAAAAACTGAAATTTAAATCTGTTACTTAGTTTCGTATTTATAGCACACTAAGCTAAAATTTTGCATATGGGCCATTCAGAATGTAAGAGACGCACATAAGTCGCATAAAATACGGCATTCTGCGCCACCTGGCGCCTGGCAGGGGCCTTACACGACGCTTTCAAAATGCGTTCGTCTCTACGCAAAACTCTCACAATTTTTTCGAAAATAAATTTTTTTTAATTTACATGTTTTAAATTTTTTTAATATAAATATTTTTACAGTTCATTTTGATCTTTATTTGATTAGCTACGCTATTCTCTCGAAACTGGCAAGTCAGTACAGGTCACGTTAGCTGAAGAATGATAACAAATAGTCATTAAAACCAAATGCGAACTTATAAGCATAGTTGGCCATAATTCCCGAACATTTTAAGATGTACCCGTCAAATTCATAACATAGGCATCACTGCCAACAAGAAAAATTAACAATTAGTAATTTAAGCTCTATGCGAACTTATAAGCATAGTTGGCCATAATTCCCGAACCGTTTAAGATGTAGTCGTAAAATTCATAACATAGGCAGCGACACAGAAAAGGAAAATTAACAAATAGTCATTTAAGCTCTATGTGAACTTATAAGCATAATTGGCCGTAATTCCCACACCATATAGGATGTCGTCAAATTCATAACATAGACAGTGGTACAGACTAAGAAAATTAACAGATAGTCATTTAAGCCTTATGTGAAATTATAAGCATAGTTTGCCGTAATTTCCGAACCATTTAAGATTCACTCGTCAAATTCATAACATAGGCATCTATGCCAGACGCACAGGCCCTAACATAAAGGATGATGCCAAACCCTGCTGCGAACTTACGCGGTATAACATAAAGAGAGATACTATACACTTCAACGACTCATGCATTTTAAATAAAGGATGACGCCGAACAGTTAAATGACACATTCATCCTAACATTAAGGGTGACGCCAAACACTACGGTGAATCACGCGAGGTATAAAGCACACTGTTGTACACTTTAAGGGCGCGTGGACTTTAATATATAAAGTATGATGCCAAACACTTCAACAACGTGTGCACACTTACACAAAGGATGCCGCCGAACACTTAAACAATGCATGCACCCTAACATGAAGGGCGACGCCAAACACTGTGGCCACGCCAGTACCCTAACAAAGAGCAACGCCGAACACTTCCAAGAAGCACATGCGGTATATCATAAAGGGCGCTACCGTACACGACAACGACCGTGCATATTAATAAAAAGGTTGGTGCCGAACACTTTAAAGACGCACGCACCCTAAAATATACACTCACAAACACAAACTTCACCAAGCATATACATGCAGAAATTAACACTTACCCAAGCATATGCGCACACACACCCACTTACCCAAACATATAAATGCACAAACATGCCCTTATCAAAACATATAACCACAAAACCCACTCTTACCCAACCATATAAGAACACACAAAAGCTCTTGCCCAACATATATGAGCACACACAAAAGCTCTTGCCCAACATATATGAGCACACACATACACTTACCCAAAATATGCAAGCACACAGACGCACTTGCCCTAACATATGCAAGCACACACACACAGTTACCCGAACATATATGTGCACATGCACAGATTTACTGAAACATATACTTGCACACACAAGCACTTAACCAAAAACGATGGCGAAGCGCGCGAGGTACAAAGCACACAGATGCACACTCTAACAGCGCGTACATTTTAATATATAAAGGACGACTCCAAACACTTCAACAATGCACACAGCCTAACATAAACGTTGATGCCGAACACTTNTTTTAATATATAAAGGACGACTCCAAACACTTCAACAATGCACACAGCCTAACATAAACGTTGATGCCGAACACTTAAACGAAGTACGCGTCCTACCGTAAAGGCTGACACTAAACACGCCGGCGATGCAGGCACACGAACAAAGAACAATGTAGAACACTGCGACGAATCGCGCGTGGTATAACATAAAGAGCGCCAACATACACTTCAACGATGCGTGCCTTTTGATATTATGGGTGGTGCCATCACTTTAAAAATGCATGTACCCTAACATATATGCACACAAACATACACATACCCAAACATAGACATGCACTACCATGCACTTACCCAAACATATACAAGTACAAACACGAACTTACCCAATNCACATACCCAAACATAGACATGCACTACCATGCACTTACCCAAACATATACAAGTACAAACACGAACTTACCCAATCATATGCAGGCACACAAGCTCTTACCAAAACATATAAGCGCACAAACTCGCGCACACCCAAACCTATACACTCAAATGCTCGCACTTACCCAAACATAAATGCACACATGCATACACTTACCCAAACATATATGCGCACATGTACTTATCCAAACATATACGATCACAAACCTACACTTACCCAAACATATACGCACAAAATAACGAACTTACTAAACATATACATGCACACAGAACACCTACCCAAACTTATATGGACTCAAACATGCACATAACCAAACATATACGCATACACAAATACACTTACCGAAGCATAGAGGTGTACACACACGCACTTACTTAAACATATACGGGCACACACACGCACTTACCCAAACATTTAAGTGCACACACACTTACTCAAACAAATATGTACACAAATCGCACTTACCATAACAAAAACGTGCAAACACATGCATTTATCCAAAATTAATGCCCACAAACACATACTTACCCAAACAAATCCACACACACGCAGTTGCCCAAACATATGCACACACACACGAACATATCCAAACATGTACGCCCACAAATCGCACTTAACCAAACATATATGCACACACACATGTACTTACACAAACATATACGCACACAAACATGCACTTACCCAAGCATATACGCGCGCACAAATGTACTTGCCCAAACATAGAGGCGCACAAATTTGCACCTACCCAATCTTATTATCACACACACACTTAGGAAAACATAAACGAGCACAAACACACACTTACCCAAACATTTACATTTACAAATATGCACTTACCCAGGAATATACGCACACACACGCACTTACCCAAACATATATGCACACACACTTTTACCCAAACCTATAAAATCACAAACACACACTTACCCAAACATATATATGCACACTTGCACTTAACAAAACATATACGAACACAAACACACACTAAACCCAAACACATGCGCGCACACACGCACTAACGCAAACATATACGAGCACAAACATGCACTTATTCTAACGTATAAGTGCACACACATACACTTACCGAAACATATATGAGCACACACATGCACTTATCCAAACATATACACACACTCACAAACTCACCCAAAAATTTACGCACACAAACAGTTACCCAAACAAATACATGCACAAACATGCACTTACCAAAACATATACACGCACACATGCACTTACCCAAATCAATATGCGCAGAAAACACAGTCTTTACCAAACATACACATACACATGCACTTACCCAAACATATATGTGCACACAAACACATTTACCCAAACATAAAGTGCACACACATGCCCTTACCCAAACAAATAAGCACACACACGAACTTAATAAAACATATATAAGCCCTAACACGCACTTACACAAACATATATCAGCACAAACATGCACTTATCTGAACATATAAGCGAACACATTTACATTAACCCAAACATATACATGCACACACATGCACATACTTAAACATATACATGCACAAACATGAACTCTCCCATTCATATACGCAAACACATGCACTTACCCAAAAGTAAATGTGCACACACATGCACTTACTCAAACATATACGAGCACGCACATACACTCACCCAAACATATACGCACACTCACAAACTCAACCAAAGATATACGCACACACACACTAACCCAAACATATATGTGCATACAACCACTTACCCAAACAAAAAAATTCATAAAAACACACTTATTCAAACATACCCACACACTTACCTAAACATATAAACGCACACACATGCACTTACCCAAACAAATACGTGCTCACACACACACTTACCCAAACATATATGTGCACAGGCATGCACATACCCAAACAAATACGTGCACAAACACAAACTGACCAAAACTAATGCGCACATAATCGTACACTTACCCAAACATATACGAACATGCTCACCCACTTACCAAAACATACATGCACACACACAAACTCTAAAAACTAATATATATTTCAACAAACATGCCCTTACCCAAACATTTACGCAGGCACACGTACTTACCCAAACATATACATGCACAAGCACGCACCTAACCAATCATATATGCGGACACATGCACTTACCCAAACAGATAAAATAACAAACACGCATATACTCAAATATATCGGCGCACAAACATGCACATACGCAACATATATGCGCGCACACACACTTACCAAAACAAATACGCACACAATAATGCAATTATATGCTCTTGCCCAATCATATATTCTCACAAACACGCACTTGCCCAAACATATATGCGGGCACATGCACTTACACAAACATATATGCTCACAAACACGCCCCTACCCAATCATATGCGTGCGCACTCATGCACTTACCCTAACATATACGCACATGCACACCCACTTCCACAATCATATACGCTCACACCTGCAATTACCCAAACATATATGTACACAAACACGCACTTACCCAACCATATACGCGGGCACACGCACTTATCCAAACATATACGGGCACAAACACGCACCTACCCAATCATATATGTGCACACCTGCCCTTACGCAAACATATACAAGCACAAATTCGCACGTACCCAAACATATCGGCACACAAACACACACTTACCATAACATATACGTGTACACACACACACTTATCCAAACATATACGCACACAATCATGGACTTACCCATATATATATATATATACTTGCACTTGCACTAAACACGCACTTACCCAAACATATATACGCCAAACACACACTTATCCAAACATACACACAAACTCACCCAACCATATATGCACACACACACTTACCCAAACATATACATGCACAAACATGCACTTACCCAAACATATATGCGCATACATGCACTTACATACACTCACAAACACGCAGTTACCCAAACATATACATGTACACACACACTTACCGAAACATATATGGGCACAAACACTCACTTACTCAAACATACCCGCATACGCCCATTTATATACGTGTATATACATACGCACAAACCAGTTGCTGAAGATAAGAGTTATTTGAAGTTGGGACAGAAGAAACATAGGTTCGACCCTAGTACCCTGACTCAGAGGTATCTAACAACATACTAATAATGGAAGAACATAGATGTAGACATGTATCGCAAACCTTCTGTAAATAGTGATGGGAAAATCTAGATGCTTATTTTATGACGACTTTAATGACTTGGTTGAAAGACTAACATCACATGTTGCGCCATTACACTTCGTTTTTCTCATAAACCTTCCATCATCCTTTCACCTAACATCCTAGCGATGACAAGCCACTTGCTCGACAAGCATGGCAGCTTTGAGAAAAAAAAGGTTTGTCTTACAGTAACGAAACATATAACTTTCCCAACTATTTTTATCGCCGAAGATGAATAACCATTCACCTTAGACAATGTTCACTCTTCGTAGTCATAATATAAACTAAGTTGAAATGATAGCAATCACTATATACCCTAGAGTCTCCAGTCAACGTATATGTAGGGTGAGAGACGAACCATAAACAAGATGCAAGTACCATGTACGCTGAAGGTCACAGCCNATATGTAGGGTGAGAGACGAACCATAAACAAGATGCAAGTACCATGTACGCTGAAGGTCACAGCCACTAGGCAAGTTAAACACACACACTACAATTAAAATGGACACGCGCACGCACACAACCTCCACGCTGGAATAATAGTGTTTAATGAGACTATGACTCGTCTCTCACACTATCTATCAACAAAGTTAATGTAACGTTTCATTAAACGACTTGTAAAAGTTTGTGTCCCCTTTGCTTGCTACTAAACACAGTATATGTAAACCACTAGTCATGCAATTGTTTATGTCGCTGATATATATATTGATGATTAGATATTTTAAAAAAAATGTAAAGGTAAATAGTTATAAACTTCCACCGACCGCTGCATATTGCACACATAAGTAACAGTATTCATTACGCTAAACCGAAAAAAATACTCTCTCGAAACGCTGATACAAGCAGACATAATAAAATAAAAGAAACATAGTTATTTTCACCTATCAACATGTATTGTAAAAGTGACGAGCACTGTATAGCACACGATGCTAAAAAACACTATGTGTCTGAAAAAAAGCTAGCGTTCTAGCCTTGGATAGTACAGCAAAATAAATAATAAAACGATCGTTCTCACATACATCCAACATCCGAGCTAAGCTACAGAGACACACAATTTCAACCAAGCAACGAACAAAATATGTAACATTAGACTAAAGAAAAATACTATGACAGAGTCNCAGAGACACACAATTTCAACCAAGCAACGAACAAAATATGTAACATTAGACTAAAGAAAAATACTATGACAGAGTCTTGAAGTATGGAGAGCGATAAGGTCAACACAGCCACATACCATCGCAAACATATATAAAAAAATAAATCTAATGTAAACAAGTTTAAAGTACTTGGCAACCAACCANAGCCACATACCATCGCAAACATATATAAAAAAATAAATCTAATGTAAACAAGTTTAAAGTACTTGGCAACCAACCAGCACATATTGCACAAGTGCCAGATACTCTATGTGACATTAGATAGTACGAGACAAGAAGAGACCATCCTGGTCAGTACAACAGTCATTCCACCTTTGTTTTCTCATATTCATTAGGAAAAGTAAATTACCAGATTTTGTCAAATCCGAAAGGAAAAAATAATAGTCAAAGTACGAAAGAGAATTTACAGTTTTGTTCGAACTTTGAAACTATACATCTTCGCGATACATGCCTACATGTATGTTCTTCCATGATAAGTAGGTTGTTAGATACCTCTGAGTCAGGATACTNCATCTTCGCGATACATGCCTACATGTATGTTCTTCCATGATAAGTAGGTTGTTAGATACCTCTGAGTCAGGATACTAGGTTCGAATCTACGTTTCTTCTGTCCCAAATTCAAATAGCTGTTATCTACAACAACTGGTTTATGCGTATGTTTATACATGTATATGTATTAGTGTATGCTTGCGTGTGAATGTATGTTTGTACCCATATATGTTTGGNCATCTTCGCGATACATGCCTACATGTATGTTCTTCCATGATAAGTAGGTTGTTAGATACCTCTGAGTCAGGATACTGGGTTCGAATCTACGTTTCTTCTGTCCCAACTTCAAATAGCTGTTATCTACAACAACTGGTTTGNCAGGATACTGGGTTCGAATCTACGTTTCTTCTGTCCCAACTTCAAATAGCTGTTATCTACAACAACTGGTTTGTGCGTATGTTTATACATGTATATGTATTAGTGTATGCTTGCGTGTGAATGTATGTTTGTACCCATATATGTTTGGGTAAGTGTTGTGAACATGGATATGTTTGGGAAAGTGCGTGTTTGTGATTGTATGTGTTTGGGTAAGTGCGTGTTTGTAATTGTATATGTTGGGGTAAGTGCGTGTTTGTGATTTTATATGTTTGGGAAAGTGTGTGTGTGCATATATGTTTGGGTAAGTGTGTGTGTGCGTAAATGTTTGGGTAAGTGGGTGTTTGTGCACATAAATGTTTCGGTAAGTGTATATGTGTGCANATAAATGTTTCGGTAAGTGTATGTGTGTACGCGTAAATGTTCGGGTTAGTGCATCTTTGTGCTCGTTTATGTTTGGGTAAGAGCATGGTTGGGTGTGTATATGTTTGGGTAAGTGCAAGTGTGTGCGCATATATGTTTGGGTTAGAGTATGTGTCTGCATATATATGTTTGGGAAAGTGCGTGTTTGTGCACATATATGTTTCGGTAAGTTCATGTGTGTGCATATATGTTTGTGTAAGTACGTGTTTGTGCATGTATAAGTATGGGTAAGTGCATGTGTGTGCTCGTATATGTTTCGGTAAGTGTATGTGTGTGCNTGTATAAGTATGGGTAAGTGCATGTGTGTGCTCGTATATGTTTCGGTAAGTGTATGTGTGTGCGGATATATATCTGGGTAAGTGCATGTTTGTGAGCATATATGTTTGGGTAAGTGCGTGTGTGTGCAGGAATATGTTTGGGTAAGTGTGTGTGTGCAAGTATATGTTTTGGTAAGTTTATGTTTGTGAAAGTATATGTTTTTGTAATTGTGTGTGTGTGCGTGTAAATGTTGGGATAAGTGCGTGTGCACGTATATGTTTGGGTAAGTGTATGTGCGTGTGCATATATGTTTTGTTAAGTGAGTGTGTGCGTATATGTTTGGGTAAGTGTGTGTTTGTGCGTGTATATGTTTGGGTATGTGCATGTGTGTGCGCGTAAATGTTTATGTAATTTCGTGTTTGAGCACATATATGTTTGGGTAAGTGCGTATTGGGCATATATATGTTTGGGTAAGTGTGTGTTTGTTTGTGTATATGTTAGGGTGCATGTGTTGTTTAAGTGTTCGGTGCCACCCTTAATATTAAAATGCACGCATCATTGAAGTGTATGGTAGCGCCCTTAATATTATTCCATGCACCTTTCGTCTCAGTGTTCGGGAATGTTTATTGCTAGGGTGCGTGCATCACCGCCGACTTTGGTGTCGCCTTTTATCTTAGGATGCTAGCATCGTTGAAGTGTTTGGCGTCACCGTTTATGTTACGGTGCGTGCATTGTTGCAGTGTTTGGCATCATCCTTTATATATTANAAGTGTTTGGCGTCACCGTTTATGTTACGGTGCGTGCATTGTTGCAGTGTTTGGCATCATCCTTTATATATTAAAATGCACACGCCGTTGAAGAGTGCCGCGGTGGGCTTTATACCTCATGAGCTTCGCCGTATGGTTTGGGTATGTGCGTGTGTGTATTTATTTGTATGGGTAAGTGCGTGCATTTGCACTTATATGTTTGGGTAAGTGCATGTGTGTGGTTCCATATGTTTGGGTAAGTGTATGTGTGTGCATGTATATGTTTGGACAAGCACATGTATGTGTGCGTATATGTTTTGGTAGGTGTGTGTTTGTGTTCTTTTATGTTTGGATAAGTGCGTGCTTGTGCACGTATTTGTTTAGGTAAGTGTGTGTGTGTATATGTTTGGGTAAGTGCATGTTTCTGAATGTATATGTTTGGGTAAGTGTGTGTTTGTGTGCATATAAGTTTGGTTAAGTGCATGCTTGTATGCTAATATGTTTGTGTAAGTGTGTGTGTGTATGTTAGGTTAAGTGCATGTTTGTGCACATATATGTCTGGGTAAGTGCAGGTTTGTGCGTGTATGTGTTTTTGGAAAAATGTGTTTTTGGGCTCGTATATATTTAGGTAAGTGCATGTATATGTTTGGATAAGTGCGTGTTTGTGCGCATATATGTTTGGGTCAGTGTTTGTTTGTGCGCATATATGTTAGGGTGCATGCATCGTTGAATTGTTCCACTGCACTCTTTTTATTAAAATGCACGCGTCGTCTAAGTGAACGGTAGTGTCCTTAATGTTATATTGCGCTTTCTTCGTCGCAGTGTTCGATGTTGCTCTTTGTAAGGGAGCCTGCGTCGCCGCAGTGTTTCGCGTCGCCATATGTCAGCGTGCGCACGTTGTTAATGTGTTTGGCATCACCCTTTATATATTAAAATCTGCACGCCATTGAAGTGTGCGGCGGTGTGCTTTATAACTCATGTGCTTTGCCATAGTGTTTGGCGTCACCGTTTATGTTAGGATGCGTGCATCGTTCAAGTGTTTGGCATCACTCTTTATTTTAAAATGCACACGTCGTTGAAGTGTANTTATGTTAGGATGCGTGCATCGTTCAAGTGTTTGGCATCACTCTTTATTTTAAAATGCACACGTCGTTGAAGTGTACGGTAGCGCTCTTTATGTTATACCGCGCGCAATCGCCCACAGTGTTTGGCATTCCCCTTTATGTTAGGGCGCATGCGTCTTGCGTTGATGCCTATGTTACGAATTTGATGACTATGTCTGAAACAGTGCGGGAATTACAGCCATCTATGTTTATAAGTTCGCATAGGGCTTAAATGACAATTTTTTTATATTCCTTGTCTTCGTCGATGCCTATGTTATGAATTTGGCGGGTACATCTTAAAATTTTGGGAATTACGACCAACTATGCTTATAAGTTCGTATAGGGCTTAAATGACTATTTTTTAATTTTACTTGTTAGCGCTGATTTTTATGACATAATTTTGACGACTTCATTTTAAATGGTTCGGGTATTATAGCCAATTATGCTTATAAATTCACATAGGGCTTAAATGACTATTTGTTTATTTTCCTCGTATGTGTTGCTGCATATGTTATGAATTTAACGACATACATCTTAAATGCTTCGCGAATTATGGCCAACTATACTTGTAAGTTCACATAAATGTTAAATGACCATTTGTTAATTTTCCTTGTTGGCGTTGATGCCTATGATATGAATACGACGACTACATCTTAAATGGTTCGAGAATTACGGCCAACTATGCTTATAAGTTCACATAGGGCTTAAATTAAATTTTTTAATTTTCCTTGCCTGCATCGATGCCTATGTTATGAATTTGGCGGTTACATCTTAAACGGTTCGGGAATTATGGCCAACTATGCTGATAAGTTCGCACAGTGCTTTAATTACTAATTGTTAACATTCTTCAGCTAATATGACTTGTATTGACTTTCCAGTTTCGAGAGCCTCGTGTAGCTAATCAGTTAAAGATCAAATTTAAATTTAAAAAAATTAATACTTAAAAAGTTAAAAAAATTTATATTAAAAAAAAAAGTTTTCGAAAAAATTGGGAAAGCCTCGCTTAGAGACGAGCACATTTTGAAAGCGTCGTGTAGAGCCACGCGTACCTATCTCCTAGTGCTGGAGCTGCGATGACATAATCGGCTGACGCGGGACCTGTTACCTGATCCCCGATTCCTGAAATGCTCCAGGTGGCGCAGAATGCCCATTTATAGGCTACTCACACACTTAAAACATAAAATTGAATATGGCATACCACAGTACAATATCTTCGCAAAATTTGAAAGAAATCGGTTGATTGTTTCCCGAGATACGGCATAACAATAGCATTTCTTTCATGTGGGGATATCTTAGAAAATGGGGAGAAATGAGGCTTTACATAAAAATGTATGATGAATATAACAGATACTGTCAGCATACAAATTTAGTGGAAATTTGTTTAGCATGTTAGTAAATAACATTTTTGTGCTAAAATGTTTATTTGTCCACCATTTTGAAAACATGATTGTGTTAACCTCTCAAATATTACTCATTTGCATGACGTGCTATAGTGCTACTTGTTTGCCAAATTTGGTAGAAATAGGTTGTTTTTCGTCGATATATCACGTAATTATAACTAGTCATACGATACTAATTTACAAAATGGCGGACAAATTTTTTGTGATTGNATATACTGTTAGCATACTAAGTTTCATTGAAATTAATCACATTCCTTTGACTAAATAACTTACAAAACTAAAATATATATGTGGTCGCAATTTTGTAAATAAGTGTCATACAAAAAACATACCATTTAACACATCCTGCCGCAGTACTATTTTTTTCCCATACTTGGTAGGAATCGGTCAGTTGTGTTGCGCCTTAATACACAAAAATCNACCTGCCGCAGTACTATTTTTTTCCCATACTTGGTAGGAATCGGTCAGTTGTGTTGCGCCTTAATACACAAAAATCTTATTTATTTATGTTGCACTATTTTATTACATTGAACATAAAAGTCGCTCCGTGTAGACACATTTGATGTTTGCTATAGGCATATTTGCCCAGCATAGAAAGTTAAGTTAGTACTTATTAAATAGTTTTGAAGAAATAACATACTATGCTGAAATATCTAGATGCCCGCCATTTTGAAAATTAGTGTCTGGCATACTTGAAACATATATGTTCATATCAACTGTCGCAGTACTACCTGATAGCCAAATTTTGTAGCAATTTTTCATTTGTTTCCCAAAATATTACACAAAAAATTTATTAATTCTTGTAACGTTATCTTACAAAATGGGTGACAAAAGTGGTTGTTGTATGGCTAATGTGGTGCTTGTAATTGTTTCTGTCAGCGTACAAAATTTAATAGAAATTGTCCAACAGTATTGTAGTTATACCTAATAAACCTAAAATATTTGTACGGCCGCAATTTTTAAAATAATTGCCTAATATAGATCAGTTGCTTATATTGATCTGAACTATCGTATTATTACTTACGTGCCAAATTGGAGAATGTTCGTTGAGTATATTTTGAGATATTATGTATCGCTCTCTTCCAAAATTGCGGCTTGACAACAATGTNTTGGAGAATGTTCGTTGAGTATATTTTGAGATATTATGTATCGCTCTCTTCCAAAATTGCGGCTTGACAACAATGTTCACCTCTGAATTCAATGTTTACGCCTTGCGTTGACTGAATACAAAATTTGGTTTAAATCGGTTGAATGGTTTCCGAGATATAACATGACCGCCATTTTGTATTTAAGTACACGGTGTGATCGAAAACCTTAGAAGTGTGGTTTTCTTACTTAGTACTATATGTATACTGAGTTTTGTGAAATTCAATTAACGTGTTCAAAAATTTTAAAGGGTGCATATACAATTACAGACAACAAAATACATACACACACAGACACACGGACCGGAAAGAGACCTCATAACCTTTCTTTCCTTTGGAAAGTAGGCTAAAAACGGGTAAACACTTCACCGAAAAGGGCAGTTATTTATGTTTCACAAAAACTTATTGCATACCATCGTCTCACAAAGTCGGTATTAAATATTTTAAGGACGACACCACTTACAACTGATAAATTATTTTACAAAATACGTTCAACAACCATTTTCAATTAAAGTGAAACTAAAACCTCATGCTCTCATCATTACGAAACAGCAACGCAAATATGGATTACATCGACATCTACGCGATATTATTTGCGCAGTCACACTCTCTTTACCGCTAGTTACACTACGCCTTTTTTTTTCTCGGGAAAGAAGACCCCAAAAACATTACAAAATATTATGGAACTTATAAAATACATATCGGTTGACATGAAAATATTTTCAGTAATGGCTTTCTCTGTTCGTGTGATGTAGTCATTGGCGTAATATCACATGACTTTTAAAACATCTTGTTTTATTTCCGACATTCGTAAGTTGTGATTTACATTTCCGACCAAACATGTTTACATGAACGCCGAATCTATAGTAAGGATTCCCCCATTATCTTGATGGCCTTATCGTATTTTGTCACTGTGCACATAACAGCGCGACGTAGAATGTTTACTTCACATCAAACACATTAAGAAGCGTTAATTATTTTTGTGCATCCGCATTCTGCGAATCTATCCTGCATACGTTATGTCATGGATTTAACTTTTCATATCCAAACATCGAGTAAATGAAAGCGGAACACTATTGGAATTGCAAATATGTTGGCATTATGCTTTTTTCTTATTCACATTACACTTTTAACAAGGTGTTAAAACAAAAACTCATTTCTCGTTATTCCTGTCAATATAGTTGTAGAGTGTCCTTCTGCGTTTATGTTAAAATATGCATAGCAAGAGGCATTATTTTTTTCTATCAAAGTTTAATCTAGACACAGTTTAGTTTATCGTGACCCAACTATGTAAGAATAAAAAAACTCAATAAATATCAATCCTCTAAACATAGAATAGCTTGAAGATTTTAAACAAAATTTGTTGTGTTACCCGGTAAGTAATCTGTTTAAAGGGCCTTTAAATGGATGCAATTGTTTCCGAAATTTATAATTTTTAAATAACTGCATAGTCTTATAGCATGTGTTCATATGTTGTCAAACGTTCGATGTAATCCGAGCCATTTGGCAGGTGCAACATTTTGACATTAATAGCGTATGGAAAAGTTCTCATGTTGCAAGCCGGAGTGATCCAATTTTATATCTAACGATGTGTTTACGTAATTGTACAATATTGTAGCAAACATTTAACTCCACGTGTTGTATGATTTGTGAGTTTATTTTTAAATAAACTTTATAAGATTTTATATATTGGTCCCATTTTCAGATAAGATGTGATGTGAGCTATGCAACATACAATTTCATGGCAGACATTTTTTGTTAGAGGAGCGTCTTGTAGGCGAAGTCGTACTCAGAAAACTTTAGACAGTTTCAGATCAACATTTAAAGGATCCAAATTTGTGCATATTTCCTGGGATTGCAGAAATCTCGGTTTGTTTCATTCCGAAAAGCACGTATTTTTAATGGGTATCGCTACCACCATGTGAATAAAAAACTGCCCTCGCTATGCGAGCTGTAATAACTTCACCACCCTTCGCACTTTACCAGTCATCATACACTAAAGAGCCAAAATTCTTGTAAAGGCGTGCATATGCAAATAACAGAGGTATGGAATCAATCAGAGTAACGCGATGCAGTCGGCAGCTAGATCGGTTACTGCTGTTACAATGGCAGGTTATCAACATTTAAGTGAGATTGAACCTGGTGTTATAGTCGGCTCATGAGAGATGGGACATAGCATCTCCGAGGTAGCGATAACATTTGGATGTTCGCGTACGACCATTTCACGAGTGTGCCGTGAATATCGGGAATCCGGTAAAATATCACATCTTCGACATCGCTGCGGCCAGGAAAAGATCGTGAATGAACGGGACAAGCGACGACTGACGACAATCATTAAACGTGACAGACGTGCAACCCTTTCTCAAATTGGCGCATATTGCATTTGTTGACTGCCCTGCTAGATTCATGGTATGAATTGCCTCCTGCATACCTTCAGACATTAGTCGAGTCCATGCCACGTCGTCTTGCGGCACTNTTGGAGAATGTTCGTTGAGTATATTTTGAGATATTATGTATCGCTCTCTTCCAAAATTGCGGCTTGACAACAATGTACACCTCTGAATTCAATGTTTACGCCTTGCGTTGACTGAATACAAAATTTGGTTTAAATCGGTTGAATGGTTTCCGAGATATAACATGACCGCCATTTTGTATTTAAGTACACGGTGTGATCGAAAACCTTAGAAGTTTGGTTTTCTTACTTAGTACTATATGTATACTGAGTTTTGTGAAATTCAATTAACGTGTTCAAAAATTTAAAAGGGTGCATATACAATTACAGACAACAAAATACATACACACACAGACACACGGACCGGAAAGTGACCTCATAACCTTTCTTTCCTTTGGAAAGTAGGCTAAAAACGGGTAAACACTTCACCGAAAAGGGCAGTTATTTATGTTTCCCAAAAACTTATTGCATACCATCGTCTCACAAAGTCGGTATTACATATTTTAAGAACGACACCACTTACAACTGATTAATTATTTTACAAAATACGTTCAACAACCATTTTCAATTAAAGTGAAACTAAAACCTCATGCTCTCATCATTACGNAAATTATTTTACAAAATACGTTCAACAACCATTTTCAATTAAAGTGAAACTAAAACCTCATGCTCTCATCATTACGAAACAGCAACGCAAATATGGATTACATCGACATCTACGCGATATTATTTGCGCAGTCACACTCTCTTTACCGCTAGTTACACTACGCCTTTTTTTTTCTCGGAAAAGAAGACCCCAAAAACATTACAAAATATTATGGAACTTATAAAATACATATCGGTTGACATGAAAATATTTTCAGTAATGGCTTTCTCTGTTCGTGTGATGTAGTCATTGGCGTAATATCACATGACTTTTAAAACATCTTGTTTTATTTCCGACATTCGTAAGTTGTGATTTACATTTCCGACCAAACATGTTTACATGAACGCCGAATCTATAGTAAGGATTCCCCCATTATCTTGATGGCCTTATCGTATTTTGTCACTGTGCACATAACAGCGCGACGTAGAATGTTTACTTCACATCAAACACATTAAGAAGCGTTAATTATTTTTGTGCATCCGCATTCTGCGAATCTATCCTGCATACGTTATGTCATGGATTTAACTTTTCATATCCAAACATCGAGTAAATGAAAGCGGAACACTATTGGAATTGCAAATATGTTGGCATNATGGATTTAACTTTTCATATCCAAACATCGAGTAAATGAAAGCGGAACACTATTGGAATTGCAAATATGTTGGCATAATGCTTTTTTCTTATTCACATTAGACTTTTAACAAGGTGTTAAAACAAAAACTCATTTCTCGTTATTCCTGTCAATATATTTGTACAGTGTCCTTCTGCGTTTATGTTAAAATATGCATAGCAAGAGGCAGTATTTTTTTCTATCAAAGTTTAATCTAGACACAGTTTAGTTTATCGTGACCCAACTATGTAAGAATAAAAAAACTCAATAAATATCAATCCTCTAAACATAGAATAGCTTGAAGATTTTAAACAAAATTTTTTGTGTTACCCGGTAAGTAATCTTTTTAAAGGGCCTTTAAATGGATGCAATTGTTTCTGAAATTTATAATTTTTAAATAACTGCATAGTCTTATAGCATGTGTTCATATGTTGTCAAACGTTCGATGTAATCCGAGCCATTTGGCAGGTGCAACATTTTGACATTAATAGCGTATGGAAAAGTTCTCATGTTGCAAGCCGGAGTGATCCAATTTTATATCTAACGATGTGTTTACGTAATTGTACAATATTGTAGCAAACATTTAACTCCACGTGTTGTATGATTTGTGAGTTTATTTTTAAATAAACTTTATAAGATTTTATATATTAGTCCCATTTTCAGATAAGATGTGATGTGAGCTATGCAACATACAATTTCATGGCAGACATTTTTTGTTAGAGGAGCGTCTTGTAGGCGAAGTCGTACTCAGAAAACTTTAGACAGTTTCAGATCAACCTTTTAAAGGATCCAAATTTGTGCATATTTCCTGGGATTGCAGAAATCTCGGTTTGTTTCATTCCGAAAAGCACGTATTTTTAATGGGTATCGCTACCACCATGTGAATAAAAAACTGCCCTCGCTATGCGAGCTGTAATAACTTCACCACCCTTCGCACCTTACCAGTCATCATACACTAAAGAGCCAAAATTCTTGTAAAGGCGTGCATATGCAAATAACAGAGGTATGGAATCAATCAGAGTAACGCGATGCAGTCGGCAGCTAGATCGGTTACTGCTGTTACAATGGCAGGTTATCAACATTTAAGTGAGATTGAACCTGGTGTTATAGTCGGCTCATGAGAGATGGGACATAGCATCTCCGAGGTAGCGATAACATTTGGATGTTCGCGTACGACCATTTCACGAGTGTGCCGTGAATATCGGGAATCCGGTAAAATATCACATCTTCGACATCGCTGCGGCCAGGAAAAGATCGTGAATGAACGGGACAAGCGACGACTGACGACAATCATTAAACGTGACAGACGTGCAACCCTTTCTCAAATTGGCGCATATTGCATTTGTTGACTGCCCTGCTAGATTCATGGTGTTAATTGCCTCCTGCATACCTTCAGACATTAGTCGAGTCCATGCCACGTCGTCTTGCGGCACTTCTGCGTGCTCGGGGGACCCTACACGATATTAGGCAGGTGTACCAGTTTTTTTTGGCTCTTCAGTGTATTCTCATATTTCTACTGTTAAGTGCGGTATACATGTAGCTGCAGTCATTTGCGTGCTCAACCTCTTGCCTTTAATGTGAGGCTGGTAATTATAATTGTTTGTTTTACCATGTTTGGAAAGCAACTGGCAGTCCCTCCCCCCACCACCCTCGTGCGCCCAAGAACTCACTCCAACAATGACCATCCTTGTTCCGTATTCAGGGATGTGAGTTTATGGAATCAGCTTAATACTTTTTGGTTGTGAATCATAAAAGGTTAAGACTCAGGGAAAAAATAAAATTTTCGGAGTTTTATTGAAAGTGCGCATTTTTCATTCGTCTGTGTTGTCGCTGTTGTAAATAAGATGGCATTAGTCTTCGTGGCTTGTAAAAGCCTCTCACATATTTCCGAGTTTTATGTTAATATTGATACCGCCTATTTTTTATTTCTTGAAAACTCTTTTGTAACACCTAAATGTATATAAAAAATCGCAAACCTATAAAAATATATATTTGTAACTCTGGGCATAAATCTTCTATACCAGAAAGGAAGTGACAGTGTCCTTAAAGAAGTTTCTCCATGCATTGCTTTTTGAAGTGTTTTTGTTTTGTACAGACGCTCGTGTTTTTCCAAATAACGCAAACTTTATTATTCAAATACCTGATAACTGTAATATTATAAGTTTTTTGATATAAATTTCCGCATATAAACCTATTTTCAGGAATGAACCATTCTGAAAGAAACGTGTTGTGTTCTTACAATCTCTGCATAACTCTATTCATGTATTTACGAAACTTTCACTCCAAAAATAAGTACTCGTTTGTCTATAAGGGCTCTGTATAACGTCTGATAAATGTTTTTTAGCTAAGACAAGGCACATTTATCACTTATCTTCATAAGTTCATCCTGAAATAAAATGGATTGCTAGAAAATTCGGATTTCATTTTAAAAACGAATATGCTGAGAAATGCATAAATACATCGAAAAATTAATTTTTAATATTTTTATCGTATTTTGTACACAAATTACACTAAATGACTTTTACGATTAAACTTAAAAGCTGGCCGCGTAAAACGAAGATAGTGGAGTAATACGCATGGAATGTGACGGGGATATTCCGATCAATTGCAATGATATCGGAAATAAAATTTTGACATGAGACATAAACTTTAATATGTATACTTTACTACGCCGAAGTTAATCACATTTTATTTCCAATGTTTACATTCACAAAAATTAAATTCAGCAGTGGCAAAACTAGACAATACACATAATTCGAGGGTTAGTTCCAATCATGACCGGGCAAATGCGATCATAGTGGGGAAAATGCGATCATGCTAGGACAAATGTGATCGCTCACATTTACCAACTATGAGTTCCTTTCTTCCCTTGGCACCTAAACAGATTCTATGGCACCAGCTTCCACATTTATAGTACTTGATCCAGTCCCTTCTGTTAACAGATTGGCTTCAGTTTCTAACACAAAATGCACATCGCACACAATTCAGTTATTCCACCACATTGGGTTCTTCTCTCCCTTAGCACAATTTATTTTCAAGAAACCATTTGCGCCTCTTCACTTTGCCTATTGTCTGCTTTCATTTCTGTAATTATCTCATGTTTTTCCTGCAGGTACCTTGATACTGCCCTACTATTTCAAATGTCGTGCTCTCTGTATCTTTATTTTTGCTTTGCTTTGGCATGCTTACTGAATGATTTGGATAAAGCATGTAAAATTTCATTGAATGGAGAGAGTTTCTGCTTGGTGTACGACATGGAGGAAACAGCAGGCATAGGCAGAGTAGACAAACCTTGAGATATTGAACGATTAACAGAACTTTTAGGACTGGAAGGATTGTAACCTGGGTTAGAGTATATGTGGCTTTGGTGGATTTCAGAAAAGAGGGATGGGGGAGGATGCCACTCATAAGAAACATCTAAAGAAGGACCAGTAGTGTGAATGTTGTGAGCAATTGCTGATAAAATGATGGAGATTTAGCACTGAAAGCTACTGAAAGTAGTATTTTATAAACCGCGATAACATTAGGGTTAAATCGATAGAGGCCAGTGCATTGAAATCCCATGGAGGCATTTCCATGGGATGCAGCTTAGTTCCAAACTATTGTAAATGTTTTTACAAATTGAAATTTATTAATTAATAATGTAGGGTGGTTGTGGATGAATGCAATTTGCTTCTTGAAAGTCGCCAGTTTTTAATGGTTTGAATAATATGCGATCTACGGATTGGAGAACATGAGTTGTTTGCCGTTGCAAACTGAGAAGTTTAATTTCATCGTCTCGAAAAAAATTCTGACATATACCGTAATTGAACAGTCCGAGGCACGTCCATCTTATATAAGCAGGCACTACCCTGGGAGACGGTGTTCCTGGAAAAGTTGTAAATATTTGGCAAACATGTAGCCGAGTTCCATACATGACTGCTAAAGAACCAGATGGCAAAATCGCATGGTCATTCCCTGTATCGCCCACCATTAAAAATTACGAATAGTGGACTGTACACACCACTAGCATTGGAAATGGCTACAACTGATATATTTTCACCATTCTCTACACTAGTATGCTTGATGAATTCTCTTTTAGCTTTATCACAAACTTTTTTCGGATGTCTGTTATTCAAAGCAAACCACGATTCGTCCACATTGAAAATTCTCTCTGGTGTCTCATTAAGTTCTGATCCCACCTTTAAATTTCCATGAAGTCCATACAAATCGAAAAAACAATTTTTAATTTTTGCAAGCTGCTCTAATTTTTTATAAACCTTAAAATTTCTCTAAGAGAGTTGAGGGTGCCTGGCCATGAAGATTCGTCACATTATTTCACATGTAAGATTCAATGATATTAACATTGTTTTTAAAATTAACACTGTCTCAAATAGGTTTAATCTTTTGACATAATTATTGCAATTAAACAAAAAATAGTTATTTAGCAACGAAAAATGTATTTAAATGTTTTGTTTAAAATACCGGCAGTTAGTTGTAATATGAAGTTGTCTGAACCAATCTACTCCTACTTTAGTTCAAACCCTTATAGTGGCTACTTATTTTTAAAATAAATAAATTACAACAGAATAGCAGAAATACATTCAAGAGAAAAAAAATTATCATTTTGGAGTGGTTGAAATTAATGAAAATATGTTGAAAGGTTGCGTGAATTTACTTGAATAATTACAATACCAAATCACATGAATAACAGAGTTAGCAGTACGGGCGTACTCCTATTATCATGTCAGCACGTGTAGCACCCCTACGGGCCTGGATGGATGTGCATATTAAGGGAGTCGTACAGCATGGAAAGTCAGCCCCCAACTGTCGCAATAGACCCCGGATCGGCACTGGGTCGTATTTGACGTGAGCTTATCCCAAACATGTTCTTTAGAGTACATTACTGGCCACGAGATCACTTCAGCATGACGCTCGCATTCCATAAGCACATGTGCCGTTTGTCGAAAAGTGTGGCCTTGTTGAAAGATTGTATCAGGGTGTTTTCTCATGAGGGATAACACTCGAGGATGCAGAATGTAACTCACGTACCGCTGTGACATAAAGGTCTTCCGAATCACTACCAGAGATAACTATATATCATACCATATGGTTGCCCGCACCACGATGGCAGGAGTAATGGCTCTGCGTCTCTCCAAAACATTGGCAGGGTGTGCCTTCTCTTTTCGGGGCAACCATTCTCCCTCACGACTGGCATCCGTGGTAATGCAGATTCTAGATTCAATGTTGAACATGATGCGATGCCACTAGCCATCCCTACATACCTCCAGGTTACGGAATCACTCTAGACCACGCCACCTCTGCTCTGGTGTTAACGGTACCCTACGCATTGGGCTGTAAACCCGTAGTCCGGCTGATGTCAGTCGCTTATTACATAGTGCTCGATGACGAAAGATGTTGAACAGTGAACTGGGTACGGATAGCAGGCGCCGATGTAATGGGGTTGCGTAACACTTAGAGCACAAAATGCCGAGAGGCCGCGTTGGTGTAGAGGTTAAACTACTCGCCTCCCACCTATGCGAACCGAGTTCAACTCCCTACGAGGTCACTCCCAGATTTTCACAAGTAGGAATCGTGCCAGACGATGCCACTGGTTGGCAAGGTTTCTCGGGGATCTCTCGTTTCTCCCGCTCCTTCATTTCGACACAATTTCATACTCACTTCAATTCATTTTCAACGGCTCTCAAGACTTTGATTTTAAGAGTCTACCAAATCTCTCTCCACGCCAAAAAAATCTTTGACCTCGTCTCCCTTGTTCAAACGAAACTTCACGACACGTGTAGTTGCCATCACGTACCCACTGGTATCAACATCAAGCCACTGTGATATCGGTATGCCACAGGTGCCTGCAAATTGCTTGGTATGTCTACACGGCACCGTAGAGACAGAAAATACGTCTCTACCAAACATCGTCAAGTGCATATTCTGAATTCGGTAAACTTATCTCACTGTTTTGACTGTCAAACGCGTCGTACATGCCTTAANATTCTGAATTCGGTAAACTTATCTCACTGTTTTGACTGTCAAACGCGTCGTACATGCCTTAATATGCTATCGCTATAGATATAACGCAACTAGAAATTAAAATTAAATCTAGTGGCATTTATACATGTCAAAGACTATTGAAACACTAATAATTTACACACAAAGCGATGCCACCATGTGCACCAAGTTAGGTCCACCTTGAACCAATTATTTTGNGGTTAAACTACTCGCCTCCCACCTATGCGAACCGAGTTCAACTCCCTACGAGGTCACTCCCAGATTTTCACAAGTACGAATCGTGCCAGACGATGCCACTGGTTGGCAAGGTTTCTCGGGGATCTCTCGTTTCTCCCGGTCCTTCATTTCGACACAATTTCATACTCACTTCAATTCATTCTCAACGGCTCTCAAGACTTTGATTTTAAGAGTCTACCAAATCTCTCTCCACGCCAAAAAAATCTTTGACCTCGTCTCCCTTGTTCAAACGAAACTTCACGACACGTGTAGTTGCCATCGCGTACCCACTGGTATCAACATCAAGCCACTGTGATATCGGTATGCCACAGGTGCCTGCGAATTGCTTGGTATGTCTACACGGCACCGTAGAGACAGAAAATACGTCTCTACCAAACTTCGTCAAGTGCATATTCTGAATTCGGTAAACTTATCTCACTGTTTTGACTGTCAAACGCGTCGTACATGCCTTAATATGCTATCGCTATGGATATAACGCAACTAGAAATTAAAATTAAATCTAGTGGCATTTATACATGTCAAATACTATTTAAACACTAATAATTTACACACAAAGCGATGCCACCATGTGCACCAAGTTAGGTCCACCTTGAACCAATTATTTTGAATACACTTCACAATTTTTTTTTTGCAAGTATGTTTTTTTTTCACACACATGCTGTCTTTAGCCACTGCTCATCTCTCTGGTAAATATATACGTTTTAAAGTAATCACATTTTGAGAAAATAATTAGTAACCTAATCCAATGTTAACGTTTATTGCAATAAAACTATTGTCAACATTTATCACAATAAAGTAGGCGAACCTAACAGGGAAATTCAAAATCGAGATAAACTTCGCGCTGGCAATGGGAACGATGATATATATTACATATTGCAACAAGACATAATGGTAACTTATTTAGGCAAGATTGTACGCGTGAAAGTAAATTTAGTAAACAGTTGCGCCAACAACCCACCCTCCTTACTTGCATAGATATGGCATGGAGTTATAATGACGTGTAATGCGATCTCGTGAAATCTCGTCTCTTAGGTGTTGCAACAGAACGCTCTAGATGTGGCANACTTATTTAGGCAAGATTGTACGCGTGAAAGTAAATTTAGTAAACAGTTGCGCCAACAACCCACCCTCCTTACTTGAATAGATATGGCATGGTGTTATAATGACGTGTAATGCGATCTCGTGAAATCTCGTCTCTTAGGTGTTGCAACAGAACGGTCTAGATGTGGCANTGTTATAATGACGTGTAATGCGATCTCGTGAAATCTCGTCTCTTAGGTGTTGCAACAGAACGGTCTAGATGTGGCAAACCCATTGATGGCTGAATTTTTAGTCTACAGAAGCCATTGATATGTGTCATAACTGTCTCTAGTAGAGAGGCGCGGCCTTCGCAGTGGCAACGCTGGAAATCAGGTTCCCTGCTCTCCGCGCTATTCCACTACTACACCTTTACCCATTTTATTTAGCTGTAGCACTTTCAACTGTTTTAAACACATCAAAGTGTTATTCTTTGTTTCGAAGAATCACACGTGGTTATAAATTGATAGTAAATATAGATCCGAGACATTAATAATACTTTCGAGAGTCTCAGCATTGTCGGGTCTTTTTGAAAGCACATGAAACACTGACAATTTTGCTTGTAGCTAAGTTTATGTGACTATATGTATATACACAAATATATGTATAGTTGAGAAGATAAAACAGTATTTTCAAGTATTTGTTATGGTACCGAACTGTATAAAAATTTTAAAAGACAGTGAAGCATACAGTGAAGTTAAAAAACTTGGTTCAAAAGTTATATTCGTTAACTTATAAATATATAAGTGAAATTAATTAAGCGTGAGATGTTGATTATTTTATAAGAATCAGTAGAAAACATTTGCTATTTTGCTTATATTATTTCTACAAACTAGTGAATCTGCCTTTTTTCCTGTTATTTTTTTAATATTTGCCATTAGAGATGTAATTGTATTAATAATTTGTTAGGTTTCTTGGTTAAACTGAAGGCTTACCGTTATGCAATAAATTATTACAGGTGCAGTTTATACATCTACCTAAAATAGTTAATAACAGGAGTTTTGCTAAAAATAGTTCAGTTTGACCTATTGCACTCTAGTATGAGGTACTAAAAGTGAAGCGAAATAATTTANGAGTTTTGCTAAAAATAGTTCAGTTTGACCTATTGCACTCTAGTATGAGGTACTAAAAGTGAAGCGAAATAATTTATATTATCCTCTTCCGCCACTCTTTTTGCATTCTCATTTTAATCTTCGTTCTGCTTTTATTATATTTATTCCTTGGTTCATACAGAATATTGACGTTTTCCCGGATATTTGTGACTTAAGTGGGTTAGTAACTTTGAAAATTAAACCGTATTTGTAACTTTTTTTTCGAACTGGCTTTTCTTGCCTGTGTTCACGTCTATTTACACATACGTCTTTGTACAGTCGATGGACAAAATAATAGGAACACCTGACATATGCACAATATTTATTTATTAATAAGGTGTTGGGCCACCATTTGCTTTTATAACAGCTGCAATTTTTCGCGGAATAGATTCGTAGGGTGTCTGAATAGTTTCCAACGGAATGTTGTCCTATTCTTGAACCAAAACTTCCGCCAATTGCTTCAATGATGTTGGAGATGGGAATCTGCTCCTTACTCTCTGCTGTAAACCTTCCCATAACGGTTCAATTATGTTGATCTCTGGCGATTGTACTGACCTGGTAAGATGTTTGATGACATTCTGATGCTCCTCAAACCAAGACAGAACCTTTTTGGCTGTGTGTATGGGCGCATTATAATCTTGGAATATTGCAATGTTTGACAGCAATATGCTAGTCATAGTAAGAACTTCATAATTGAGGATGTCGAGATTTTCATTCCCAGTAATCCGGCCAGTGATGTGAATGAGAGGACCAGCTGAATAAAAAGATATAATCTCCCAAATCATAACGGAACCTCCCCCATGCTTGACGGTAGGAAGCACGTAGTCCGGATCGTAGGCTTATTTTGGGGTTCTCCATACATAAACCCGGCCGTTTGTAGGAAACAATGTATACGATGATTCATCGGACCATACCACATTCTTCCAACCATCAAGTGTCGAGGTTTTTATGATCGCGACACCACTTCTTTCGCAGCTTAGCGTTGGCTTCCGTTTCGCAATTGCAGCCCTTCCATGAATGTTAGCTTTGTGGAGCTCCCGCCGTACTGTTTTGGTCGAAACAGTATTAATCAAGTGAGTGTTGAGTTCTGATGTCACTTTTGTCGCGGTCGTTTTATGTTGTCTGGCCACAATTCTTTTTAATGTTCGTCGGTCTATGCCAGTTAACTTTGGGTTTCGCCCACTATTCCTCTTCGCCGATGATGTTTTACCATGTTTTGTGTATGCTGTCATTACCGTGGGTACTTTCGCTCGTGAAACGTTAAACAATTCAACTGTTTTCGTCACAGACGCTCCCGCTAACCTAGCACAAACGATTTGGCCTCTTTCGAAGTCTGAGAGATCACACATTTCACCGATCGCTTGTTTTAAATGTCACAGAACAATGCGTATAATACACTGAAATATAACCTACATGACTTGGCACGTAAACTGTACAATACATACGCGTTGCATTATTTACACGGAAGCAGTGTTGCCAACATGCAACAAAATGTACTATATTGCATAGTGTTCATATTATTTTGTCCATCCCCTGTATTTAAAAAAACTAAATCACTTTCGTGAACATGTTTAAAATATTTCATTGAACTTCTGTCATGTGTCAATTTTCCGTGGAATTACACAAATTCCCTCCAAATGCCGATCCGGATTGCGGGGTGTTTTGAAGCACTACACAAATCCTTCTAGTTTTAAGCTTCTTGTATAGTAAGTTTTACATCCGGGCACAACACAAGTATTCGGCATTTTCTCGATACTTTACATACCACTATACACTTCAAATAAGTCCTTAAACGAGCAAAAACAAGCAGCGCGTCACCTACTCGCCATTTAAATCCATGTTGTAAAAGTCCAGCGCTAACCCTTCCGCGCGATGTTGCCAATTTTCACTCGCCGCGGCATTCCATTGCAGACGGCCATGTAGGTATACATTTTATGAGTATGTAGTGTTAAGCGTATAGAGTAAGTCATCACCCAATAAGACCACTAGCATAAAGCAAGAATGCTAATAAACCACAAATAATATTACGAGACAAATATATGTATTACCATGTCTGAGAAATCTGTGGCTAGCAACTTGGGTGCCTATCCGCCATCTTGCCTTACCAGCAATTCGCAGAGAGCTACGATAAACGGCCGGCCAGCTGCGTTTTGAAATTCATCATGAACATTGATCTTTTCATAGTTAGGTTTCCTTATCGTTCGTTTTACCGCTCTCTTACTCAATTGAGGTAGGTTTGGCACGCTTTTCCTCTGAAAACACAATCACAAAATCATCACCAACCGTCTGCGTAAAAATATCGTGATTTGTTGTAGTGTTTATTATTGAAATGCAATTTGACAACCTTACTTACAGAAAACGAGAACCGGCAGGGAAATCCACACTTTCTCCTCGATTAGTGAGGCAACCTCTCTCTTAACGACTGATCAGCTGGTTATCATAATCGAGTCTTTCTCTCTCAATGTTTACGTGTGTGCTGTGTGTTTACTTGTAAATGTTACCTGAATAAAAACTTTATGAGCACCATGTTAAATATTCTTATTTTCACGTTTCCTGTTATTTGATTTTTACTTTTAATTTGACTTGTCAGTTGATTGGGAAGAACCACTGTATCGTTTGTTGCTTTATTTGCTATACTACATCTAATAGTGATGAGTGACAAACTTGTACATTCCCATTAGATACAACAGTAAAAATAAAAGTAATCATAAACCCTTCAAGCTTTCTCAAGGGATGTGGACGTTAAGCCATCATGATTACGAAGCAAGTGGGGTGGAACTGTAATGGTTCGTGTTCAGCATCCGATTCTGTTTAAGGTAACTGAAGGTGTGGGATTTGTAACCAACTATAACAGCGCAACTTAAATATGAAAAAATTACTCTTTAATAATATGCATAAGCTCACTCTCGACAGCTTCTCGAAACAGAAATAACTGAATGCAGAGTTGAAAGTAAAAAAAATTATATATTTTTAAATACAAGAAATTGTGCGACCCGTACACATAAATGTCCACTTTGTTCGGCGTGTGAGTCTGCGAGTAGGAAATAACTATAATTTTTAACATTGATAAATACGTGCTTCATAACCGCTACCTTTATTCAAAAGCGAAGTTGTAGAGATAATCCGCGCCATAGGTGTTCCTGTTGTTGTTATGTGTAAAACTACGCGAGTCAAATTGCTCCTAATGGAGTTGTCTGAGGTTAAACCAATTAAGAAAAAAAATTTAAATTAACGCAGAAAATTTTTTGGTACATTGCATTTTCTGTAGCAAGTGTAACTTTTACAAAGTCATGTGTCTCCTAAAAGCACATTGTTTACAATTGTAAATACTAACCAAAACTTATTAATACACGCATGCTAGTATAATAATACATGTTCCATAGTACGATTTTACAATGACGTATGTTAACATCTTGAGTGAAAAAAAAAAAACGGTTTTCTCGAACAAATAAAATGTAAATTTACTGTTGAGATCTTATGGACTTTTAAGATATAAGATAAAAACTACTTTTTATGGCATATCTTAAAAAGTACATCAACATAAGTGGTGTATTTTCTCCATTGCAATGTGTAGTTTGACATTATTATATGCATAACTATTAGCATAATATACATATTATTTTACCAATTTTGAAATTTTTATATGAAGTAGATTAAAAAAAAAACAAATTTCGTACTTTTAGAAATACTCTACTGTCGACTACATATCTGGTGACGTATACTGGGTGGGCGGGAACTAGCGAATACGAAATGTGGCATACAATTCTATGGCAAAATGTAAGGTGAAAATAACTTCAGGTGAAATTGCATTTGAGGATTATTTTCATAGGAAACCAACATAACATCAATGGAACGTGTAGGCATGGTCACCGCAGTCATCGGACCTCTCTCCGCTGGACTTTTTTTTTGTGGTCCCACCTGAAGTGTGTGGTGTATCAGCCGGACAACCCGCCCCAGTCGCCTGAGCACATCATCGCGCAGCTACTTGCTGCTACCACCACGATTGACGTCCCCATGCTAGGCCATGTGCAGAGCACGTGCAATACACACGCCGAAAAATGCAAAGCAGTGCACGGAGATAAATTTGAACACCTATTGTGAATGTATGTAAAGGTTTGTCAAACTAGTGTGTGTGTGTGTGTGTAATAGTATTACAGTTCTTTTTTCACATTGCACGTTGTATGTCTCAGAAACTATGCCTCTAATGCACTTCCAACTGAAGGTTTTGCGTTTCATTTTGCCATAGAATTGTATGGCGCATTCCGTATTTGAGAGTTCCCACTCAACCAGTATTATGTAGAATACCGCACAACTATTTTTTTATGTAGCTATGGGGTCTACAAAATGAATCGGATATGACATAACATTACAAAACAGGCTCAGTTAACAACAAGTTTACTTGCTAGGTAACATTGAAAAGAATAAACGCTACGAATAGATGGTAATGTAAAGTTTTCCTAATATTTTCAAGTTTTTACAAATATTTTATAAAATACACATTTAGCATCAGTATATCATANGAGTTTTGCTAAAAATAGTTCAGTTTGACCTATTGCACTCTAGTATGAGGTACTAAAAGTGAAGCGAAATAATTTAAAATATCCTCTTCCGCCACTCTTTTTGCATTCTCATTTTAATCTTCGTTCTGCTTTTATTATATTTATTCCTTGGTTCATACAGAATATCTACGTTTTCCCGGATATTTGTGACTTAAGTGGGTTAGTAACTTTGAAAATTAAACCGTATTTGTAACTTTTTTTCGAACTGGCTTTTCTTGCCTGTGTTCACGTCTATTTACACATACGTCTTTGTACAGTCGATGGACAAAATAATAGGAACACCTGACATATGCACAATATTTATTTATTAATAAGGTGTTGGGCCACCATTTCCTTTTATAACAGCTGCAATTTTTCGCGGAATAGATTCGTAGAGTGTCTGAATAGTTTCCAACGGAATGTTGTCCTATTCTTGAACCAAAACATCCGCCAATTGCTTCAATGATGTTGGAGATGGGAATCTGCTCCTTACTCTCTGCTGTAAACCTTCCCATAACGGTTCAATTATGTTGAACTCTGGCGATTGTACTGACATGGTAAGATGTTTGATGACATTCTGATGCCCCTCAAACCAAGACAGAACCTTTTTGGCTGTGTGTATGGGCGCATTATAATCTTGGAATATTGCAATGTTTGACAGCAATATGCTAGTCATAGTAAGAACTTCACAATTGAGGATGACGAGATTTTCATTCGCAGTAATCCGGCCAGTGATGTGAATGAGAGGACCAGCTGAATAAAAAGATATAATCTCCCAAATCATAACGGAACCTCCCCCATGCTTGACTGTAGGAAGCAGGTAGTCCGGATCGTAGGCTTATTTTGGGGTTCTCCATACATAAACCCGGTCGTTTGTAGGAAACAATGTATACGATGATTCATCGGACCATACCACATTCTTCCAACCATCAAGTGTCGAGGTTTTTATGATCGCGACACCACTTCTTTCGCAGCTTAGCGTTGGCTTCCGTTTCGCAATTGCAGCCCTTCCATGAATGTTAGCTTTGTGGAGCTCCCGCCGTACTGTTTTTGTCGAAACAGTATTAATCAAGTTAGTGTTGAGTTCTGATGTCACTTTTGTCGCGGTCGTTTTATGTTGTCTGGCCACAATTCTTTTTAATGTTCGTCGGTCTATGCCAGTTAACTTTGGGTTTCGCCCACTATTCCTCTTCGCCGATGATGTTTTACCATGTTTTGTGTATGCTGTCATTACCGTGGGTACTTTCGCTCGTGAAACGTTAAACAATTCAACTGTTTTCGTCACAGACGCTCCCGCTAACCGAGCACCAACGATTTGGCCTCTTTCGAAGTCTGAGAGATCACACATTTCACCGATCGCTTGTTTTAAATGTCACAGAACAAAGAGTATAATACACTGAAATATAACCTACATGACTTGGCACGTAAACTGTACAATACATACGCGTTGCATTATTTACACGGAAGCAGTGTTGCCAACATGCAACCAAATGTACTATATTGCATAGTGTTCATATTATTTTGTCCATCCCCTGTATTTAAAAACACTAAATCACTTTCGTGAACATGTTTAAAATATTTCATTGAACTTCTGTCATGTGTCAATTTTCCGTGGAATTACAGAAATTCCCTCCAAATGCCGATCCGGATTGCGGGGTGTTTTGAAGCACTACACAAATCCTTCTAGTTTTAAGCTTCTTGTACAGTAAGTTTTACATCCGGGCACAACACAAGTATTCGGCATTTTCTCGATACTTTACATACCACTATACACTTCAAATAAGTTCTTAAACGAGCAAAAACAAGCAGCGCGTCACCTACTCGCCATTTAAATCCATGTTGTAAAAGTCCAGCGCTAACCCTTCCGCGCGATGTTGCCAATTTTCACTCGCCGCGGCATTCCATTGCAGACGGCCATGTAGGTATACATTTTATGAGTATGTAGTGTTAAGCGTATAGAGTAAGTCATCACCCAATAAGACCACTAGCATAAAGCAAGAATGCTAATAAACCACAAATAATATTACGAGACAAATATATGTATTACCATGTCTGAGAAATCTGTGGCTAGCAACTTGGGTGCCTATCCGCCATCTTGCCTTACCAGCAATGAGCTACGATAAACGGCCGGCAGCTGCGTTTTGAAATTCATCATGAACATTGATCTTTTCATAGTTAGGTTTCCTTATCGTTCGTTTTACCGCTCTCTTACTCAATTGAGGTAGGTTTCACACGCTTTTTCTCTGAAAACACAATCACAAAATCATCACCAACCGTCTGCGTAAAAATATCGTGATTTGTTGTAGTGTTTATTATTGAAATGCAATTTGACAACCTTACTTACAGAAAACGAGAACCGGCAGGGAAATCCACACTTTCTCCTCGATTAGTGAGGCAACCTCTCTCTTAACGACTGATCAGCTGGTTATCATAATCGAGTCTTTCTCTCTCAATGTTTACGTGTGTGCTGTGTGTTTACTTGTAAATGTTACCTGAATAAAAACTTTATGAGCACCATGTTAAATATTCTTATTTTCACGTTTCCTGTTATTTGATTTTGACTTTTAATTTGACTTGTCAGGTGATTGGGAAGAACCACTGTATCGTTTGTTGCTTTATTTGCTATACTACATCTAATAGTGATGAGTGACAAACTTGTACATTCCCATTAGATACAACAGTAAAAATAAAAGTAATCACAAACCCTTCAAGCTTTCTCAAGGGATGTGGACGTTAAGCCATCATGATTACGAAGCAAGTGGGGTGGAACTGTAATGGTTCGTGTTCAGCATCCGATTCTGTTTAAGGTAACTGAAGGTGTGGGATTTGTAACCAACTATAACAGCGCAACTTAAATATGAAAAAATTACTCTTTAATAATATGCATAAGCTCACTCTCGACAGCTTCTCGAAACAGAAATAACTGAATGCAGAGTTCAAAGTAAAAAAAATAATATATTTTTAAATACAAGAAATGGTGAGACCCGTACACATAAATGTCGACTTTGTTCGGCGTGTGAGTCTGCGAGTAGGAAATAACAATAATTTTTAACATTGATAAATACGTGCTTCATAACCGCTGCGTTTATTCAAAAGCCAAGTTGTGGAGATAATCCGCGCCATAGGTGTTCCTGTTGTTGTTATGTGTAAAACTACGCGAGTCAAATTGCTCCTAATGGAGTTGTCTGAGGTTAAACCAATTAAGAAAAAAAATTTTAATTAACGCAGAAAATTTTTTGGTACATTGCATTTTCTGTAGTAAGTGTAACTTTTACAAAGTCATGTGTCTCCTAAAAGCACATTGTTTACAATTGTAAATACTAACCAAAACTTATTAATACACGCATGCTAGTATAATAATACATGTTCCATAGTACGATTTTACAATGACGTATGTTAACATCTTGAGTGAAAAAAAAAAACAGTTTTCTCGAACAAATAAAATGTAAATTTACTGTTGAGATCTTATGGACTTTTAAGTTATAAGATAAAAACTACTTTTTATGGCATATCTTAAAAAGTACATCAACGTAAGTGGTGTATTTTCTCCATTGCAATGTGTAGTTTGACATTATTATATGCATAACTATTAGCATAATATACATATTATTTTACCAATTTTGAAATTTTTATATGAAGTAGAGTAAAAAAAATACAAATTTCGTACTTTTAGAAATACTCTACTGTCGACTACATATCTGGTGACGTATACTGGGTGGGTGGGAACTAGCGAATACGAAATGCGGCATACAATTCTATGGCAAATGTAAGGTGAAAATAACTTCAGGTGAAATTGCATTTGAGGATTATTTTCATAGGAAACCAACATAACATCAGTGGAACGTGTAGGCATGGTCACCGCAGTCATCGGACCTCTCTCCGCTGGACTTTTTTTTTGTGGTCCCACCTGAAGTGTGTGGTGTATCAGCCGGACAACCCGCCCCAGTCGCCTGAGCACATCATCGCGCAGCTACTTGCTGCTACCACCACGATTGACGTCCCCATGCTAGGCCATGTGCAGAGCACGTGCAATACACACGCCGAAAAATGCAAAGCAGTGCACGGAGATAAATTTGAACACCTATTGTGAATGTATGTAAATGTTTGTCAAACTAGTGTGTGTGTGTGTGTGTAATAGTATTACAGTTCTTTTTTCACTTTGCACGTTGTATGTCTCAGAAACTATGCCTCTAATGCACTTCCAACTGAAGGTTTTGCGTTTCATTTTGCCATAGAATTGTATGGCGCATTCCGTATTTGAGAGTTCCCACTCAACCAGTATTATGTAGAATACCGCACAACTATTTTTTTATGAAGCTATGGGGTCTACAAAATTTATCGGATATGATATAACATTACAAAACAGGCTCAGTTAACAACAAGTTTACTTGCTAGGTAACATTGAAGAGAATAAACGCTACGAATGGATGGTGATGTAAAGTTTTCCTAATATTTTCAAGTTTTTACAAATATTTTATAAAATACACATTTAGCATCAGTATATCATANGATGTAAAGTTTTCCTAATATTTTCAAGTTTTTACAAATATTTTATAAAATACACATTTAGCATCAGTATATCATAGTCTCGAGTAGAAACCACTCGAGGGAAATAAATGTATCACAGACAATTAGAATGCTTACCACCTTTGCTTTATTATTTAAGTAAGTTTTTATGCAAATTTTTATGTTATTTCATTCAAGTGGCTAAATGTGTGTTATACGTAACAGATACCAAAGTGACAATTTATTGGATACACGTTTGAAAATGAGCTTTTTTTTTTTTTAATTTTTCAACAAACGCACCCCTTAGAGAAAGACCACAGTACAAATGTTAATTGAAAATAATTGCCGGTTGACATACAGTGCCATCTATGAAATAGGCATGTATTTTTGCTTGTAGCGGGAAGAAACTGTCTACGAGTTTTATCCAGGACAGCATTAATTTCTCCACCGCCCATTCCACTGAGGCCACGGGAGGGAAGAGGAGAAAAAGTTGAAGTTGTGCAGGAGTAACATTGTGCGCGGGTACCAATTGGCTTTGTTAATTAAGTGGCTGTTTCCAAGTGCTCGGCAGGGGTTGTCGGCGAGCTTCAGGAGTCGGGAGGAAAGACTACGAAGGGCGGTAAAGAAGCCCCACTTCGCCAACCACCTCCGCAACCTAGCACCACCAAGCTTAAACTTCTCAATTTGTGTTTTACAAATTCCCACTTTAGAAAAGTGTTTTTCGGCCGGTGCGATTCTATCTTCCCTACGAAGCGCGAGAAATTGGCGGGAGGTGTTAAAAATAGAAGGAAACAAAAAAGAGTCGGAAAGAAAGTCAGGTAGAAAGAGAGTAAAGAAGAGAACGGGCAAGGGAACAGAGATTCTTATCGGCACTTCAACCATGAAGGTCCCCAGAGCACAAGAGAGAAAAAAAAAAAGAGGGCGATGGAACAGAATAAGATAGGAGTGGATATTGAGTTCGAGGAAGCCTGCGGCCATCGCAAGGAGCAATGTAGCGCGGGAAGTGCAATATCTTCTTTATTTTTGTCCCTGCTCTTTTCCTTACACACCCCTTCCTTCNAGGAGCAATGTAGCGCGGGAAGTGCAATATCTTCTTTATTTTTGTCCCTGCTCTTTTCCTTACACACCCCTTCCTTCATATTTTCCAGCTTATTGATCTAGAGAATGGGGGAGGATCACTTTTGCCAAAGTAAAATGAAAATTCAAACAAGACAGGTAGCGTTTAAATTTTGAATCGTTTTTTCCAGAACAAGCACCCAACATCTCCCAAAGCCAGTGAATAGTANAGACAGGTAGCGTTTAAATTTTGAATCGTTTTTTCCAGAACAAGCACCCAACATCTCCCAAAGCCAGTGAATAGTAATTCAGTTTATTTTCACCGCACTTATACAACAGTTTTACTTCCCGTTCTGGAAGACTGGGTGTCCCTCCAATCATTCTTAAATTTCCAAAAGCATTAAAAAAAATAAAGTATAAAAATATATTTCCTAACAATATGCTAACTCTTTGCCATCGTAGCCATCATCTTTTCATTGGAGACTCGAAAAACGCCGGTATTAATAAGTAGGAAATTTTTAAATAAANAGACAGGTAGCGTTTAAATTTTGAATCGTTTTTTCCAGAACAAGCACCCAACATCTCCCAAAGCCAGTGAATAGTAGTTCAGTTTATTTTCACCGCACTTATACAACAGTTTTACTTCCCGTTCTGGAAGACTGGGTGTCCCTCCAATCATTCTTAAATTTCCAAAAGCATTAAAAAAAATAAGGTATAAAATATATTTCCTAACAATATGCTAACTCTTCNTAAAAAAAATAAGGTATAAAATATATTTCCTAACAATATGCTAACTCTTCGCCATCGTAGCCATCATCTTTTCATTGGAGACTCGAAAAACGCCGGTATTAATAAGTAGGAAATTTTTAAATAAAATATTGCTCGACATTTTACTTAATTCAGCATAAATGTCAGTGGTATCATACACTGGAGAGCCAAAAAACTGGTATAAGCGTGAGTATGCAAACACCGGGGTATAGAACCAACCAGAGTAACGTGATGCGGTCGGCAGCGCCTATATAAGGCAACAAGCGTCTCGCAAAGTTGCTAGATCGCTTACTGCTGCTAAAATGGCAGGTTATCAAGATTTAAGTGAGTTTGAATGGGGTGTTATAGTCGGCGCACGACAGATGGGACATAGCATGTCGAGGTAGCGATTATATTTAGATTTTCGCGTACGACCATTTCACGAGTGTACCATGAATATCGGGAATCCGGTAAAACTTCAAATCTTCGGAATCGCTGCGGCCGGAAAAAATATCGTGAACGAAATGGACAGACGACGACTGAAGAGAATCATTAAACGTGACAGACGAGCAACCCTTTCTCAAATTGGCGCAGATTTCAAAGCTGGGGCATCGACAAGTGCCAGCGTGCAAACTTTTCAACGGATCATCATTGATAAGGGCTTTCGGAGCCGAAGGCCCCTCACTTGCCGTTGTTGACTGCCCGACACAAAGCTTTACGCCTCGCCTGGAACCGCCAACAACACCATTAGACTGTTGATGACTATAAACACGTTGCCTGGTCTCAGGAGTCTCGTTTCCAATTGTATCGGGCGGATGGACTTGTACGGGTATGGAGACATCCTTATGAATCCATGAACCCTCTATGTCAACAGGGGACTGTTCAAGCTGGTGGAGGCTCTGTCATGGTATGGGACGTGTGCAGTTGGCGTTAAATGGGACCCCTGATACATCTAAATACGACTTTGACCGGTGACAGGTACGTAAGCATCCTGTCCGATAACCTGCACCCATTCATATCCATTGCGCATTCCGACGGACGTGGACAATTCCAGCAGGACACTGCGACACCCCACACGTTGAGAGTTGCTACCGAGTGGCTCCAGGAACACTCTTCTGACTTTAGACGCTTCCATTGGCCACCTAAATCACCAGATATGGACCTTATTAATCTTAGCTGGGATGTCCTGCAACGTGTTGTTCAGAAGAGATCTCCACCACCTCGCACTCATATGGATTTGTGGACTGTCCTGCAGGATTCATGGTTTGAATTACCTCCTGCATACCATCAGACATAATTCGAGTCCACGCCCCGTCGTTTTGCAGCACTTCTGCGTGTTCGCGGGGGCCCTACACGATATTAGGCAGGTGTATCAGTTTTTTTGGCTCTTCAGTGTTATAGTGGCAAGGATTTGTATAATGTAATCGTTTATTTTCAATTGCTTATTGTTGAAATACTACTGAGTTCAGAACAAAAGGTTGCGATATTCATGTAGCCAGACACACATACACACATAGAGCATGAGGCAGTGGACCTGAACTCACAGGTGTAGGCTAACAGCATGCGCTGTGACTAATCCTGGCGGGACCGCTTCCTAATAACAGCGCTCACCAGTTCCCGTCATCTGTTATGGTAAGTGGTATGCAGTGTGTGGCTGTACGTGCGTAATGAAGTTCACGAATAAGGAAAACACTTCAGGCCGCTCGTCGCTCGCAACATGTGCGTTTACAGATGTGTATTACTGTCGATGGTAAACACGTCGAGCACATGCTGTGCAAATACTTAATGTGAAGCGTTCCAGCTGTAATTGTGCTATTTTGTACTATGGGTGCGATTGCATTTCTCCTTGGGATAGTTTGTCATATTTNTTGTACTATGGGTGCGATTGCATTTCTCCTTGGGATAGTTTGTTATATTGTTGTTGTGCATCTGTACTCACTTTTTACTCAGTACAGTTACTGACATGGAAACAAATCTCCTGTATTACGTAATGTATTGATATCAGACTTGCACTCACATTGTCTGTTTTCCCTCGTCAAGGTGCTCTCCTTTGTCTTATATCTCATTCTGTGCCCGTTAGCCCAGTAAGGGAAGTGCTGCGCTGGTATAAGGAAGCGGTCACGTCAGGATAAGTCACAGCATGTGTTGCTTGCTTACAGCTGTCAGTACAGGTCAACTGCCCCATGCTACTGGCCAACGTAACATAATCATATTTCCACATTATTTCTGCGCGTATTTTTGTATTACTTTCCATTGCATATGGTGTATCACAGAATTCCTCTTTGCATGTAATTTTAGATGTCGTTGAGAGAAATATATGTTTCCAGGGGAAAAATAATATGTGGTTTAATTATTAATGTCTACATACGTGTTACGAATAGTCACTTTGCGGCAAATTACTTGCCTCCGTACGTTATTTAATTACCGAAAAACGCATTTCGTGATCTGCAACCGTTCCGGAAATTTTGGGGGTGTCCATATTGGGCGGACCAACCTATATATATATATATTTTATTTATATATTGATGTGTAAACATTTTCATATATATATAACAGTGGTTTGGAGGGAAAGATAATTCATTAAACAGGCTCTCATAATGAAAAACCTATTTTTTAAGCTATCAACTACATATAAAAAAAATTTCACTATTTATGATATTGTGTGTGGCAACTGTTACGTTTCTTTGACCTTATTTTCTGTGAAATTGTTAAATATAAGATATAAACCCTTACGTAAAAATTTAATTTAATAACCGTTGCTTCTCGTTTAGCACAATGTTTTCCTATTTTTTTTGTAACACTTTGAATTTTAGTAGTAGAATACATTTAATACAGTTTACTACAACTGCAACTCTTTATATTATTGATCGCTTTTTTAACAGTATTTATTCCTAATTTCCGTGTATTCGTTACTTGTATTATTGGGTGGCCCATACTATGAGTAAATAATTGAAAACTCTTCATCCGCAGAGACGTCCAGAGGATTGTTCCTAGGCAGGTGACGCACGCACTAATGATGCAATAACACAGGTATCGAACTTATGCGAAAGGTTGTCTGTTCGTGTTGTTGTTGATGTTACAGACAAAAAAAGGGGGGTGTTTAATCTGATGTTCATAGCTTGATTAGAATAAATATACTGAGCAATCGTGTCGGTTTCACAGTCCACACCAATGCAACCTCTCCCAGCGGATGAAGCAACCTAACTTGCTACAGCTACAGTCAAATGCCTACATCAATGAGAAAAGCCTTTATATCTCACAAAGTGCTCTTCGGATTTTCACAATAATCATGTTACTGAACTTGTCGCATAATAGCATGTTATGCTATTGGGAGAAATGAGTGTTTCCCAATTAAAACACCAAAGTGTATATATTTATTTCAGTATTAATAACATTTTGGAACAGACATGAAAGGCGTCTTATGAGCCTCGTACCATAATTTACGAATTCAAAATAAAAATTTCGATACTTTTAGCGGTTCGGAAGATATTTTGGGTAAACATCGTTGTTGAAAAATCCTGTGTAAACTTATACATATATATACATATATATGTATATATGTATATCTGCATGTGTATACGCATATATATTATATATACCAAGACATGATACACACAGATCATATATTTTTGAAATGTCGTAATATATGGCATCGTGGCCAGAGGCAGAATGCAATCTTTATAAAAAGGTATATTTTCAATAAACAAATATATATGGTGAGCACAAATTAAATTTTTACTTTTGGTCAATTTACTTGTTACTCTGCACCACAATTTATTTCCGCAAGAAAATTTTGCCTTTTGGAAACCATTAGCCAAAGAGTTTTTGTAATCACTAAAATGTTTTATTCCACTCCAACAGAATCACTAGTTGTAAGTCATATATTTACCTTTTTATGCCATGTATAATACACTGTTTGGTTTATCGTTTTATTTATAACGTTGTCCCTTTCGTAAAATCTTTAAAAGCAAAATCATAACAATTTGTTTTCGTTTTATTTAAAATGAAATAACCGTGCTAGTGATCAAATGAATATATTTAAAGAACCAAAGATTACACACAAAAGAGGACAAACCCACTAGATGGCAGAAGTAGTTACTTATCATGATATTATAACAACACCCCTACTATATCAAATAACAGAACACATTTAAATAAAACATAAAATTTTAACAAAATAAATACCCAACATATTCATGGGTTATATGTTTTACAGGGTTCAAACTCTTGGTTAACAAGTCAGCTGGCATCTCATTTGTCTCCAAGTATTTCAGTTCTACAATTTTATTACTGACACATTCTCTATAAAAATGATGGCGCACATCAATGTGTTTATTTTGCTTATGGTAAACATTATTTACAGAGAGTTTAAGTGTTCCTTGATTGTCATTAAACACAGTTATAGGATATAGATATCCAGTTATTTCACACAAGTTGCGCAAATATATAGCTTCCCTACACGCTTCTTTGACATCAATGCATTCTGCTTCCGTGCTTGATAAAGCTACGGTTTTATGTTTCTTTGTTTCCCATGAGATTGCACACCCCAGCCAATACAAAGCCTAAGCCGGTGTATGACTTCCTATCTATAACATTATTTCCTCAATCAGCATCAACAAACCCTTCTAACTGCGGATACCCATTTTTTCTATATTTGAGACCAAAATGTTTTGTTTTCAGCACTCACTTAGCATACAACCATGTTTCCTGATTATAACAGTTATTAAATTGGCTTAAGTAACTTATCGCANTTTCAGCACTCACTTAGCATACAACCATGTTTCCTGATTATAACAGTTATTAAATTGGCTTAAGTAACTTATCGCAGCTGCTCTATCAGCCCTAGTTAAAACCGCTAAATACATAAGATATTCAATAAGCTGTTGGTATGGCATTTAGTCTTTACAATTTCCCTCTTTATTAATAGTTAATTTAGCCTCTAAGGGAGTAGCTGTAATTTTACATTCTATCATGTGGAATTTTTTGAATAAGGTCTATATAATTTTTCTGAGTCAAAGTAATTTCACCTTTAGTTTTGTCTACATTTACGCTCATTCCAAGACATTGCTTAACCTCTCCAAAGTCCTTGATTTTAAACTGTGACCCTAATGCATTTTTTTAACACATAGTTTCATTACCATCATTAGAAAAAATTAAGAAGTAGTCGACATAATGTGTAANTTTCAGCACTCACTTAGCATACAACCATGTTTCCTGATTATAACAGTTATTAAATTGGCTTAAGTAACTTATCGCAACTGCTCTATCAGCCCTAGTTAAAACCGCTAAATACATAAGATATTCAATAAGCTGTTGGTATGGCATTTAGTCTTTACAATTTCCCTCTTTATTAATATNAGCTGTTGGTATGGCATTTAGTCTTTACAATTTCCCTCTTTATTAATATTTAATTTAGCCTCTAAGGGAGTAGCTGTAATTTTACATTCTATCATGTGGAATTTTTTGAATAAGGTCTATATAATTTTTCTGAGTCAAAGTAATTTCACCTTTAGTTTTGTCTACATTTACACTAATTCCAAGACATTGCTTAACCTCTCCTAAGTCCTTGATTTTAAAGTGTAAATCTAATGCATTTTTTTAACACATAGTTTCATTACCATCATTAGAAAAAATTAAGAAGTAGTCGACATAATGTGTAACAATTGTTCTGCGACTATTCTTATTTTTGGTATACAAACAAGACTATCTTAGAACGCTTATAACCCATTTTGATGAGACAGTCATCGACCTTCTTGTACCATACTCTTGAAGACTGCTTTAAGATATAAATAGCCCGTTTTAATTTAGTTACTTTTCCACAACTTTTTGTTACAGAAAAACTATCTAGTTTTTGCATATAAATTGTTTCCTCAAGCTCCCCATTCAAGAAAGCCGTAGTCACGTCAATATGTGTTATGTTTAAACCTAACTGAGCAGATAATGAAAATAAAAATCTCAGTGTTGTATGCCTAACAACAGGTGAAAATGTCTCTGAATAATCCACACCTTGTTTTTGCATATAATCACACGCCACGAGCCTAGCACGATAATGAACATTATTATTTATCATTGTCATATTTATTTCTTAGAACCCATTTGCACTTCACAANCGAGCCTAGCACGATAATGAACATTATTATTTATCATTGTCATATTTATTTCTTAGAACCCATTTGCACTTCACAAACCGTACCACTTTTTGGAGCATCTACCAACTCCCACGCACTATTATCAGCAAAACACTTAAGTTCTTCATTCACANAACCGTACCACTTTTTGGAGCATCTACCAACTCCCACGCACTATTATCAGCAAAACACTTAAGTTCTTCATTCACAGCCCTTAACCACTGCAGTTTTTAAGGTCCTTTTAGTGCTTCTTCCGGAGATAAGCCGCTCGCATCATCAAAAACATTTTCATTAACACACATATCTGAGAATCCTAAACGATCTGGTAACTTTCTGCTCCTTATCGGCCTGCTCTCTGGTTCAGTCGTTTCAGTAGTATCATCAATGTCTTCACCTTCACTTGTTTTAAAAAACTCATCNTCTGGTTCAGTCGTTTCAGTAGTATCATCAATGTCTTCACCTTCACTTGTTTTAAAAAACTCATCAGATGATTCTACCACTGACTCTTAAATTTTTGCAGAAGTGCCACCCACTGTATCTAATCTTTCTTCTTTTGGTTCTACATTAGATGTGCTCTCATTTACTGGTATGATAGCTTCTTCTTCCATGATGATATCTCTGCTAGTTGTCATAGATTTAGTCCTTGGGTTGTAATGTCGGTAACCTTTGACATTTTCTGGAAATCCCATCAATATATGTTTCTGTGACTTCTTGTCCCATTTTTGTCTTCTGTCCTTTGCTACATGAACCATCACAGTACTGCCAAATATTCTGTATTACAAAACTCACCTATATTGTCACTTCTCAATATTTTGATTCTTTTCTTACTTTCGTTTTATACTTTTGCTCTAAATTACTTAAAACAAGTCAAGGCATCTCTTTTGTATTTTAAAATATATACAAATATCATGCCACTATAATCATCGAGAAACATCATAAAGTATTTAGAACCACCAATTGATTCTTTCTCCATAGGTCCACAAATGTCTGTGTGAACTACTCCCAGTATCTCATTACTTATGTCAGCTTTTTCATCAAGGTCAATACCCTCTGTGGAAGTTTTCATTTTATTCAAATAGTTGATGTTTATGTGACCCAATCTGCGATGCCATGTGTTTTCAGATACCACGGATGCAGCCAATACACTTTGTGACATTCTCAACTTTAAACTCAATTTATTAACGAAGACGTAGCCACTTTGCATTGTAAACATCGCAACCTTTCCGGTAAACTGTACTTTATTCCCGTTTCTAATTAACTGGCTCACGGACAACAGATTAGTCGTTAAATCTGGTACACAGAACGAACCTTTAACTGGCACCTCAAACTCACACTCTTCAGTTTTTGTTACAATATCGACGTCACCGGTGCACAAAACCCGAACTTTATTACCGTTTGCAACAATAATTTCTTTATTTTCTACATATGAAGCATTCCTTATCCAACTTTCGTTTGCCGTCAAGTGCACGCTTGCACGCGAGTCAATGTGCCACTCATCTTTGCCAAAATTCCCGCTTAGAAACACTCATAGAACAGATAGGTATATAGAAGGTACTCTCAATGCAAACATCTATGGACTCTACTGGAGCGATACAAGCGCGCAGTGGTTCTTCCCCCAACTAATTACCGAGACGCGGGCTTTTTAAATACGGTCTTGTATAATGTTCTTTTTTTTAGAATTTTTTTACTTTTCAATTTAGTAATGGCGAGTAAACCAACACGGCGCGAAGCTAACAATAATACTAACCAATAATAATAGTGATGCTAATAAACAGATCGTTCACAATTTCAAAAATTACATACCAAACTTAAAATGTATGTGGTATATAATGTATTTTATACAATTGAATAATTTATTATTAAGCAATAATTATCAAAATGTTTATTTTTAAAATATGAACTTTATAAATTAATAAATTTAATGTCGCCAGATATCTTTGTTGTTCAAACAATTCATTTTATGGTCAAATGGTAGCACCTCATTGTACATATTATGTCGCAAACTGTCATTGACAAACTCTATAAACATGATCTTCTGCCCTTATTGGGAGTGAAAAAATTTAATAAATAAAAATTATGTAGTTACAATTTGCAAAAGTCGACCATAA
>NQII01007158.1:0-46961 GCA_002778355.1 Clitarchus hookeri | reverse complement strand
AGGGAAAAAAACAAGTAGCGAATACGCGATGCTAGCGCCAAGTGTTTCTTTCCCTAACTAAAACAGAGGTACATATACTGCCTATGAAGTTTCCACCCCCTGGAAACACTGCATTGAATGCGTTTGTTTGTTTACGAAACATCTTCTTGTCATTTGAGCCACCAGAATCATTTGAACAATGGTTTTTAAAATGACCGAGCTGATTACATTTGTAGCATTTTACATGTTCTTTGGCGTTTTCTCCATTTTTGCTTCCGCCTGCCTTGACATTATTCTTAGGCACCGCTAACTTCATTACGACCTTTTACGTTCACATCCGTTTATATATCCAACAACTTCGATTTAATAGCGTCTGTTGTGATAGAAATTCCTGAATGTTCAATGGCCATAATCATAGGGGAATATTTTACCGTCAATCCGTCTTGCAATAAACATCCGATCCACTCGTCAACTGATGTCAAACCCGGTCCCACATAGCCTCTGGCCGGTTTCTACCACTTGCGTTACATACAACGTCATAGAATTGCTGCTTTCTCGGCGAAATGAGATTAAATTCCACAGTAAACAAATTCTTCTAGAAATACCTTCACCGTCGAATAGAGCCTTCAGCTTGTCCCACAGTTCATTTGAGGTTGTCGCATTCTTAATATGAACGAATAACGTCTAGTCGATGGTCATGATCAGTTTACCCTTGGACTTCGCGTCATCTGCAGCTTCTACACTTTTGTTGTTACTGGTTTAATAAAACGCAGCGTTACCTTCAGGATTAGAAAATTCTCCGCTGCGGATGTCTACTCATAGTTTTCCCGACCCTTCAACTTAGGTACGTTGACTAGATAGTTCGATGTCATAGGTACTGCTTACACGAAGACAAATAGTATCACTACGAACTTCTATCACTGTCGTATACCGTCGCGATAAATACAATTTATAACGCTTATTTTGACAGGAATTACGGGTCTGGGCCCATAACCTTAAATGAAACAACNTCGCGATAAATACAATTTATAACGCTTATTTTGACAGGAATTACGGGTCTGGGCCCATAACCTTAAATGAAACAACCGTGCTAGTTACTGACTAATTATCGAATGAATATATTGAAAGAACCAAAGAGTATAAACCAAAGAGGACAAACCAAAGAGTACAAACCAACTAGATGGCAGCAGTAGTTACTTATTATGATATTATAACCACATTATTTAGGTATTGAGGAGTCCTCGAAAACACGTTTTACCTCTTTCCACCCCCTTAATGACAGAATTTTCGAAAATGCTAAAATTTATTTTAAGCGTGCATGTAAGTAGGCCTATCCTTTTAAAGTAAAGAATATGAGTTAAATATTTAAAAATTCTCAAATTAATTTTCGTATTTTTTTAATGGCCTAACTTTATAAGTGAATAGTGCAACGATATTTCGTCGGGTATTTGAGCTGTTTTGGAGTCGTCCATTTCCAATAATCCTTTGTTAGTTTGCGCCAGCACACTTAAGGGAACCCATCACTAAATGTTACCGATTATACATCCAACTGGTTGATGAGTGAGTGTGTCAGTCTGTCAGTCAAACGGGACATTTTATTGTATATGTACAGAGATACTAGTTTCTGCAATAAAAAATTTTATATTATTTGTCTATTATTAATATTTTAGAAAACTTTTCAATCCAACTGTGAATTCGTTTGCTAACAAAACTACTCATAAACGCTTAGTGAAGCTGAAATAATTTATGTCCATGGAAGCGCTACTGTTTTGCTAAAGAAAACTCTCAAAATTAACAATTTCATCGGTGAAATGGACTATAACAAAATCCCGACAGCGTAAGACTCGTCGATTCAGTGTCAGTGTACACTTCGCTATACTTATGTTTNTCGCGATAAATACAATTTATAACGTTTATTTTGACAGGAATTACGGGTCTGGGCCCATAACCTTAAATGAAACAACTGTTCTAGTTACTGACTAATGATCGAATGAATATATTGAAAGAACCAAAGAGTATAAACCATAGAGGACAAACCAAAGAGTACAAACCAACTAGATGGCAGCAGTAGTTACTTATTATGATATTATAACCACATTATTTAGGTATTGAGGAGTCCTCGAAAACACGTTTTACCTCTTTCCACCCCCTTAATGACAGAATTTTCAAAAATGCTAAAATTTATTTTAAGCGTGCATGTAAGTAGGCCTATCCTTTTAAAGTAAAGAATATGAGTTAAATGTATAAAAATTATCAAATTAATTTTCATATATTTTTTTAATGGCCTAATTTTATAAGCGAATAGTGCAACGATATTTCGTCGGGTATTTGAGCTGTTTTGGAGTCGTCCATTTCCAATAATCCTTTGTTAGTTTGCGCCAGCACACTTAAGGGAACCCATCACTAAATGTTACCGATTATACATCCAACCGGTTGATGAGTGAGTGTGTCAGTCTGTCAGTCAAACGAGACATTTTATTGTATATGTACAGAGATACTAGTTTCTGCAATAAAAATTTTTATATTATTTGTCTATTATTAATATTTTACAAAACTTTTCAATCCAACTGTGAATTCGTTTGCTAACAAAACTTCTCATAAACGCTTAGTGAAGCTGAAATAATTTATGTCCATGGAAGCGCTACTGTTTTGCTAAAGAAAACTCTAAAAATTAACAATTTCATCGTTGAAGTGGACTATAACAAAATCCCGACAGCGTAAGACTCGTCGATTCAGTGTCAGTGTACACTTCGCTATACTTATGTTTGGTCAGTTGTTTCCACATATGAGAACACCCTTCTACTGTCATTTTGCAATGTTGAGTGTAATTTTAAAATTAACGGGATAGCCTGCAGCCAGATAACGGTCCACTCAAGTTAATGTGCGACGCGATCCGTTGATGACGTTGAGTGAAATGCTTTAATAATACCTAATCAAGTAGTGTCCGATAGCAGATTGATAGGAACAGCAGGAAGTCAAAAGTTGGCCTTCTAATTGCCTGTCAAGTCTATCACTTAACGATCGGTATCGATTTCCTATTTACTACTCAATTTATTATGGCTAATCCATCAGTTGCTGTGGTCGAGCAGTTTGAACGCCTGTTGCTAAATCGCAGAAGCGATTCGGGCTCGATCTCGGGCAGGTACACGCTTGTTCCTTTTTAAAATATACGTGTAATTTGACGTTACCGGTAACCACTGAGTTGAATCAGAGTGCTCCGTTTTCCCTCTATTATATCCTTACTTCGTTGTAAGATGAGCCTCCATTCGATCTATTTAAATAGTCATGTCCACCTACAATGTAGTGTTTTACAAGCAATTATTTGAAAACATGTTGCCAAGATTATTTATGTAACACTAAAAAATATATATATATAAGAAATGTTATAACATGTTTTAGTGGAATGTGTAAAACTTATGTTAAATTGTAACAAGACAATTTTTAATACTTCAAAATTATTATCATCATGGAGATGCATAAACATAGTTGTGTTTTTCATGCAACAATGTTTTGTCAAATTATCTACAGTATTTCACTTCAATAGCACACAAACATTCTTGGTAAATAGATTCCAAACAATTGTTTTTTTTACACGTACAACAATTACTTTACTGAGTGAAGATCTGTTTCTGATTAGAAGACGGTAAGGTAGAATTACATCGGCAGTAAAGTCATCAAAACGTTTGCAATTTTCCTATGAAATAACCTTTTGAAATCTGTATAAATTTAGAGATATCCCACACAATCTACATGTGTGTCACATTTAACCAACAAAACAAAGAAACCAGTTCTGTTGGCCTGTGTGTTCCCACTCACCCCTAGCCTATAAGTCTTACCAGAGACTACACTGTATTTTACAAGGTTCATTACTAGCCACTATAACGTCGGCCACTATAACGTTGAGTTCACAGTCTCACAAACAAGCGTTATTTTATTGTTAAAGTGACTTACGTTCTGTCGTGTTTATTCGTCTAGTCATACAAAACATGTTTTATGATTCTAAAAGAAAGCGGAAATTCTTGATAAAAATTATGAATACAAAGAAATTTTCTTCATTTGATTATCGTCTACAAGTGTCGATATATAGTACCTCCAAATTTTCTTTGCCCGAGCTACAATCGAGCATAGTGCTCAACGTGCTTAACACGACGTATTTTCATCACACCCGTGTTTTTCGACAAAATTACACACTATGCCCGACTTCAACATTAGTAGCCATATTTAAGTATATTGTAATACATTTAACAATTATTTTAGAATTGAATAATTTTGTTTGCTCCCCCTACTATAATTACGTAGCAGCTAGTAACGGCAATTATGCACAGGCATTTACAAAAAATATTTTTTTGTGTAAAATAACATTTTAGCAACAGATGAAGTGTTCAAAAATTGCTTCTCATTCTGGGCTCAACAAAACGCTTTAAGGCTATTCAAGAGTCATTATTTCTCTAGATATTGAGAATAGTGTGGTTTCACGGCAGTTAATGAGAACTGGGAAAAAATAACAAATATTATAAGAAATAACATCAATAATGTCTTTTAAATGATACAGGTCTAACTTTTGGCATTGAATACTTTAAATTTTATCTCAAAACATATATCCCAAGGTTATCAGCTAAAAGGATAACTTTTTTATTTAAAAAAAAAGTTTAGCACCTTTGTTAACATTTAATTGATTATATCTGGACTACTGGACAGCAAGTACTTTTTTTAAAATGTTATTGTGTGTTTAACATACACAACACGAAAAATAATCTGTTGCTCTCAAATCAACTGCGATCAATATCTCCCATATGAAACAGATGTAAATAAGTATGCACCTTACCGCAGTTTGAAATTCAAATCGGTCGTAGCAAAATAAACTCGTTCACCTCAAACTAAGTCATAGTTATTCTCAACCTAACAATGACGTAGGAAAAAATTTCGTTGCATGCTACCAAAGCACAAGGGCACTCAAGAGTTTTAAATTTTTTTCTACACTTTTAACATAAAAAACCTTTTTCATTGAGACGCTAAATATTAATTTGATAAAATAATTATGCCAATTAACGAAAAATGTTATCTTCAGAACAAAATGAAACGTATAAAGTTTTTCATACAAATTTCGAAATTGAACAGAATTAATACGTTTGGATACATATAAAAAAAATCTATAAATTAGATACTAGAATTACATGAAGGATCTTTTTGGGCAAAATAGTTTTGTAGTGAAAATTTAGTGAATTTATTTTTACTTTGTGCAAACCAAAAAACCAGATCGTTCATACATTTCACAACCGTACTTCGTTCCTGTCCGCTAATAGAAGAACGGGAGGCGCATATTGTTCAGGAATATTTTTTAATATTAACATGACTTTAATGAGTTAGAAAGTGCCTTTCACCCAGGCGATTCAGTAACGCTGCTATTAAACTGAGGCAAATCCAAACAATTTCGAATGAAAAACAAATTTACTGACTTTCAAGGGCCTTGTGTGCTTATCATTAAACCCTACGGTTCGAAATTCGCTGTTCGCACTGTAACCTCGTTAGAAAAAGCTCTGTGTGATACAGTAATATGGGTTCGTCGGATTTCTCCATATGTTCTATCGGATACTCGCCCGGCGCCCAGAGCTATTTAATCAGCATTTAATCAATATGAAGGGGCGAGTCGTGGTTGTAATAGCAGAGCAATCTGTTTTAAACACTTGGTAGTTGTGAACACCGCGTGGACTAGTATTCGTTTAAAGCGGTGTATGGTTTTGGTAAGAGAATTTCACGAAAACACATGTTAAAATCTTCACAACTACGTAGGAATATGCATATGAAGTAACTGTGGTGAGCACTATATATCCACAGGCNAACATGTTAAAATCTTCACAACTACGTAGGAATATGCATATGAAGTAACTGTGGTGAGCACTATATATCCACAGGCAGAACTTCAATTTTTAACTATAATTAATTGTAAGAGGTCAACAAATGTAAGTGAACGGTCATTTAAATACTTAGGTAATGCCTTCGCATCACTCACTCAAAAGCGTGGAAAACTTTTTAACCGTTGTCATATAAAAATATCTATAGTGACATATATAATATTTTATCGGTTACTATGTCTTTGATAATAGCGATCTCACTTGCAATTAATCTGGACAACTGTAGCGCCTTAAAAAATATTTTAGTGTACGCTTGTACAAGTATGTTTCCATTTATAATAAATAATATTGGGATGTGGATAACAGACCTCAAAACCACACAAAAAGTTTAAATTAATATACAATAGTGGAGTGAGAGGGAAATTATTTGAGCTGCCCTTAACATATGGATCTTCAGAGCTGATGAGTGTGAGGCGATGCGAGTATGGAGCAGAGCTGGAATGAAGGGGTGGAGGAAATGAGATCCCCGAGAAAACCCACCGACTAGCATCATCGTCTGGCACGATTCCCGCAAGCAAAAATCCGGGAGCGGCCCCTCCAGGATTCGAGCCTGGTTTGCCTGGGTGGGAGGAGAGTTATCTAACCACTAAACCTCCGCAGTCCAATAAACATTTGGAGATGCGTTAAAAAATTCGAAGTATATATCGTTTAATCCAAACGAGTTTTACAACATAAAATATTCGTCTGTAAAGGACACATTGATCAAAAGTGGAACGGCACCATTCGCCTGCACCGGTATGCAGCCATTAGACCAAGTGTCGTATCGCAGGTCGACTGACAACACGGCAAGTGCACTTCACTGTGATATTCCATTTCTTGTGTATCAGAGAATGTGTCTGCAATGTCTGGAAGACAATGGGCAGCAACAATTGAATAGTTAAGTGACATTGAGCGTGGCCATATAATGGGATTCCGAGAGGGTCACTAGATGTTCTGCAGNGCGTGGCCATATAATGGGATTCCGAGAGGGTCACTAGATGTTCTGCAGAATTGCCAATCACTTAGAGCGTGACGTTTGAGTAGTCCATCGGTGATAGAAATTATGGGTCAGAAAAGGTTCCCACAGCCGCCTAGCACCACCAGTTTTACCTCGTTGCTGTGATGAGTGCCTGGACATAAGGACTGATATGGCCATCCTGGCTGACAGAACAACAACCTGCGTGAACCATAAATAATCGATTTTAAAAGGTAGATTTACGTTCTCATGTTCCTCTGGCACATTAACCCCTTTCATCTGCTCATCGTCGTGAAAGTATCCGTTGCTGTCGAGACAGAGAGAGAGAGAGAGAGANGCACATTAACCCCTTTCATCTGCTCATCGTCGTGAAAGTATCCGTTGCTGTCGAGACAGAGAGAGAGAGAGAGAGAAAGAGAGAGAGAGAGAGCGCTGTAGAGGTAAATGGAGAACAGTGGTGTTCAGTGATGGAAGTCGTTCTGCATTGGANAAGAGAGAGAGAGAGAGCGCTGTAGAGGTAAATGGAGAACAGTGGTGTTCAGTGATGGAAGTCGTTCTGCATTGGACAAAGTGATTACCATGATTGCGTTCGTAGACATGCGAGAACGAGGAACAATCCATTGTGTATTTGCACTCGTTATACCGGACACACGCCTGGTATAATATTATGGTGGACCATAAACTACACATCCTGATCGCTTCTGGTATTCATACAGAGAAGCATGACGAAGGCGTCGTAGAACCGTGAAGTTTTCATTCCTGTCTTCCGACCATATCTCGACACACTGCAGGGACCATTCTTGTAGCACTAGACTCGCGTCTCCATGTCCCTAGAGCAACACATCGCGCTCTACATGGTGTACTAATGCTGCCCTGGCTCACTATATCTCTATTCCTTATCCCCAGCGAGCATGTGTAGGACAAAATGGGGCGGTGCATGAAATCCAGCCCAGTCCCGGCAACTACTATTACCCAGATTCGCCAAGAAGTACAGCGACCTTGGGATGCCNGTGCATGAAATCCAGCCCAGTCCCGGCAACTACTATTACCCAGATTCGCCAAGAAGTACAGCGACCTTGGGATGCCTTATCACATAGAGATATTAAGTAATTTTTCCTTATATTGTAAACTAGGTTTCCTACACGTGTGGCCTTTCAGAATAGTTACATTACTTATTAAGGTTCTGCTGTATGTTTTGCATCTTTGGGGTAGTCTATATATGCATCTTCCTACAGGATGTTCTTAGATATATTTCCTCTAATGTATGTTGCATTTAATTAAGTCTNAAGTCTATATATGCATCTTCCTACAGGATGTTCTTAGATATATTTCCTCTAATGTATGTTGCATTTAATTAAGTCTAATAGGAAAGGAAAACATTGAACGTAGCACATAAATGATTAAAGTCAATAAAAATTTTGGTTTTACTACGTNAGTCTAATAGGAAAGGAAAACATTGAACGTAGCACATAAATGATTAAAGTCAATAAAAATTTTGGTTTTACTACGTACTAGCTAATGGACAACAAACAACATAGCTTTCTAAGTCAGTTCCCAGCAAAAGTTGAGTAAGCAAAACACCAAACTTTTCAAATAAATGAAGTGGTTTTTAAGGCTACAGTCACAGTCATAACAAAACATAGGTTTGTTATGAATAAGATCAGGCAGGTATAAAAGATCTTGTTTAACTGAATTATTNCACAGTCATAACAAAACATAGGTTTGTTATGAATAAGATCAGGCAGGTATAAAAGATCTTGTTTAACTGAATTATTACACAACAAACATGTTCAAGTGATTACAAGGTGTATTGCTGCGGTAGAAATCGTTGGTGGTATTTCCATTGAGTAAATTTGTTTATATTCATATGTTATTAAACTTTGATGGATTCAGTTCATATAACGTAAGCCAGTTTCAATATGTGGCAATTTACTTTCTATTCATCCTTTGACAATTAGTGGAATCGTCCGTACAAGTTTTCCTTATATAAATTTGTTTTAGTAGTTAGGTAACGTATTAACCAGTTACACTCATCAGCATGAACACATGGTGCTAGTTTAATGTTGCTGAACTGGGCGTCATTACTGGTGCACAAAATGTTCCGGCAAGTTTCAGTGACTCCATGAAACAGTGAATTATGTAGTGGCGAAAAGGGAAAATGAGAGTGTTACTGCACGCCTGTGGAGCAATGAATCATAGGACATGCTGTGGCGGTCTGACAGACGTACGTGGGTGGAAAGAGTATGAACTTTTTCAACGTAAAGTGAGCACTTTTCAGATAAAACTTCGAAAAAAATATCACAGCNTGGGTGGAAAGAGTATGAACTTTTTCAACGTAAAGTGAGCACTTTTCAGATAAAACTTCGAAAAAAATATCACAGCCTTATACTACATGCTATTACGAGAAAATGTTCTATGTGGTAACATCTTTTTTAAAGCAATGTGTAAATAACTTGCGAATGAGATCGGTTTATTTGTGTTTTACAAACGTTATCGTNACATCTTTTTTAAAGCAATGTGTAAATAACTTGCGAATGAGATCGGTTTATTTGTGTTTTACAAACGTTATCGTGTATCATAGTTAACATTTTTCAGTTTCTACGGTTTCACAATTTCAGTTGGCGCGCGTATAATCAGAGCTCTCTTGTCTCTTGTAATGCTATATGCTAAATTTCCCACNGTGCATGAAATCCAGCCCAGTCCCGGCAACTACTATTACCCAGATTCGCCAAGAAGTACAGCGACCTTGGGATGCCATATCACATAGAGATATTAAGTAATTTTTCCTTATATTGTAAACTAGGTTTCCTACACGTGTGGCCTTTCAGAATAGTTACATTACTTATTAAGGTTCTGCTGTATGTTTTGCATCTTTGGGGAAGTCTATATATGCATCTTCCTACAGGATGTTCTTAGATATATTTCCTCTAATGTATGTTGCATTTTATTAAGTCTAATAGGAAAGGAAAACATTGAACGTAGCACATAAATGATTAAAGTCAATAAAAATTTTGGTTTTACTACGTGCTAGCTAATGGACAACAAACAACATAGCTTTCTAAGTCAGTTCCCAGCAAAAGTTGAGTAAGCAAAACACCAAACTTTTCAAATAAATGAAGTGGATTTTAAGGCTACAGTTACAGTCATAACAAAACATAGGTTTGTTATGAATAAGATCAGGCAGGTATAAAAGATCTTGTTTAACTGAATTATTACACAACAAACATGTTCAAGTGATTACAAGGTGTATTGCTGCGGTAGAAATCGTTGGTGGTATTTCCATTGAGTAAATTTGTTTATATTCATATGTTATTAAACTTTGATGGATTCAGTTGATATAACGTAAGCCAGTTTCAATATGTGGCAATTTACTTTCTATTCATCCTTTGACAATTAGTGGAATCGTCCGTACAAGTTTTCCTTATGTAAATTTGTTTTAGTAGTTAGGTAACGTATTAACCAGTTACACTCGTCAGCATGAACACATGGTGCTAGTTTAATGTTGCTGAACTGGGCGTCATTACTGGTGCACAAAATGTTCCGGCAAGTTTCAGTGACTCCATGAAACAGTGAATTATGTAGTGGCGAAAAGGGAAAATGAGAGTGTTACTGCACGCCTGTGGAGCAATGAATCATAGGACATGCTGTGGCGGTCTGACAGACGTACGTGGGTGGAAAGAGTATGAACTTTTTCAACGTAAAGTGAGCACTTTTCAGATAAAACTTCGAAAAAAATATCACAGCATTATACTACATGCTATTACGAGAAAATGTTCTATGTGCCAACATCTTTTTTAAAGCAATGTGTAAATAACTTGCGAATGAGATCGGTTTATTTGTGTTTTACAAACGTTATCGTNACATCTTTTTTAAAGCAATGTGTAAATAACTTGCGAATGAGATCGGTTTATTTGTGTTTTACAAACGTTATCGTGTTTCATAGTTAACATTTTTCAGTTTCTACGTTTTCACAATTTCAGTTGGCGCGCGTATAATCAGAGCTCTCTTGTCTCTTGTAATGCTATATGCTAAATTTCCCACNGTTTCACAATTTCAGTTGGCGCGCGTATAATCAGAGCTCTCTTGTCTCTTGTAATGCTATATGCTAAATTTCCCACCGCACCGACAGATCGCTTATGCTGCCGGCTTTAGAACAAACATTTGATATATTGTCAGTAAAAACTAGTTTTAGCACACAAACAAAATGGTTTAAAACTAATCTCTGTGAAAATTACCGCCTAAGTACATATAATTTCTCCTATGTCTCTTAGTGAACTGTTAGGTTTTATAACAGTTTGTCTTTGTATTCCGAATTACGTTCTCGACACGACATAGTTAACATCTTAATTAATATATCAACCAACCTTTCTTCCCTTATTAGGCTTGTATGGAAGTCNCTCGACACGACATAGTTAACATCTTAATTAATATATCAACCAACCTTTCTTCCCTTATTAGGCTTGTATGGAAGTCAACAATATTAAGAAAACGNTCTCGACACGACATAGTTAACATCTTAATTAATATATCAACCAACCTTTCTTCCCTTATTAGGCTTGTATGGAAGTCCACAATATTAAGAAAACAGAAATGGTTGTTGAAGACACTGTGGTTGGCTGTTAAAAACAGAGACGGTATTGCGATACAGTCCTTAGAAGTTAAAAAGCTTGCGTTAATTTACTTATGTATATTACACCTGTAGTATTTATAGGGTCACAAACGGTGAATCCAGTATTTCACTAATTAAATGGCGGGAGGGGGTGGGGCTGCAGGAAATATTTATGAGCAATATGTAAAACAAATTGTTCTTATGTGTAATTAACACATTACTATAGTACTATGAATGTTTGTTTAGTATATAATTTTTGAGCTGTTAAGGGAAAGTGTAACTATACACAAATAATGTGGCAATTATTGTCACACTGAAAGAATTCCACGCGTAAAACAGTAGGTTATGTAGTACTTACAAATTACTTTAAAAACTCATTCCATTGTTTTACTGCTGTGACAGCATGATGTCTGACACTTGGCGTGCTGATTACAGAAATAATTTGGATTTTTATTTATGAGAGTCTCCTGCCTACGAAGGGAAAGAATTCAGTCCACGCTCACAATTTCCAACACCATTATGTAAATATAGTATTTCAGCTGGTTGCAAAATTAGCCGAATGCTGAATAACTCCAATATACAAAAAAAACTATCCTATATTACGTTTCACATTATTATTTTTCACACTTTTTATAATTATCTGACCAGTGAAACGTAAACATTGTGTTTCATAAGTAAATCATATGGCAAAGTTTATACTCATAATCTGCAGAAAGACACAAATTGGTTGAAAAGAGAAATTAAGCAGGATTTAAAAAGTACGCCATTTATCATGAATGGCACATACTTGGTGAGCGTTACTTACTGGACCATGTTGTAACAACTGTGGAGTTCGAAGGAGGTGCAATAAATATGGGTGTTTGTCTTAACACAAAATTGTAATGTATTTGATTGGCGATAAAGCACCGGTTTACGTTAAATGTCCTGCAGCTTAAAGAAGGAGAATTTTACTTAATTTTTGTAAATAAAAAATGCATTAACGTTTAAGTAATTTCATAAAGTTGATTTACAATGTATACCCCCTTTTACATTCTTACACAAGTTGATTCTTAGCATTGCTATGGCACACTTATTCAAACAGGCGTCTTTTGTGGCGTGTGATCTGCAAGTGTCGTCTGCCTTCCAGGATGACAAAAGGTGCACGATATGATCAGTGGGACATTTTCTTGTGAAATAGGTGACTTTCATTGTTGCACCAGCGGGACATTTGGTAACTGTGATATGATTATTGATGTTATTTACTTATCGATTACCTGTTTGTAACACTACGCTATTGCACGAATTACCGTGGTGCTCCCTGTTTTTTCAATGCCGTTGTTTTGTAAGTCACATTTCATTCAGCACTCTCAAATCTTCTTCCATGGAAACGGCACAAAGACAGATGTTTTTAGATTTATTGCAAATAAAAGTGTTTCGCAATATGTAATCACTGTGGCATCTTCCCCTCTTTTTGATAGCCTTAACAGTGTGTCATTGGGTGTTGTATGTGTGCCCAACTGCTATGTTTCTGTAAACATTACTTTGAAATAAAAACAGTTATTACTGGAAAACTGTGAGGCTTAGGGAGTTTTCAGAAGGCGACCTTTTTACGTTAGTTGTGACTTGTGGATTAGTAATACATACTTTAATTTCAAAGAATTCTATCGCGTCATGGAAATTACGTCGAAATAAAAGTGTTAACCATTATTACTCGAAGAAATAATATGGTGACAGCGACAGGTGTTGTTGTGTTTGCAGATATATTGTGCAGACAAACAGGGCTTCAGTTTAAATATTTCCTCCAATATTTGTAATAAAATAGTGCATTGGATCCAACTTCANATGCAGACAAACAGGGCTTCAGTTTAAATATTTCCTCCAATATTTGTAATAAAATAGTGCATTGGATCCAACTTCAAAGATGTTTACCGTGCTTACGATTCGTTTTAGACCATGGATCGTATTTAGGATTTCATCTACTTTCTTCGTAGTTGACGTGCTGCCAAAGGTCGTTGGTTGAATTTAGAAACATAATGTATATAGCTATTTGCAGCAAAGTGAAACCGAAGAAATTAATGTTTTCAAATTAACGCACTAATTCACGTTAGGCCACCCGTTTGCCTGGCGCGCTAACTGGGCTGCAGTACTTCTGTAATACACGATTTTCAAACCAAATAGTTCACATTTGCACCACCAATTTGAACGCGAAAAGCAATAACACTCCAGAATAGAGCGGAATACTGCCTTCCACAGATGACGTTAGTTTCAAATACTGTTTTCAAGCTCTTTAGCATGGCAGAAAATTACATAAATGTTATACATTAAATTATTTTGTGTGAAATCCTGTGCACCTATTTTAGGGTCTCTGCAGTGAACTTTGCTACAGGCTCTCCACCTATACAATGCGAGGGTCAACTTAAAGTTCCATAGGTATACGCAGCATGCCGAGAACACTGCTCGCCAGTTCAGCGCTTGCGCATAGCGGCGCGTGCCATCGGCGCTACTATCACTGCCGCGTTTCTAGGCCTCAAACGAGGAAACAGCTCCAGTTCAAAGGGCACCTTCAGCTCGACCATCTTGTAACTGTACATTTCTGACCTTCAACAACCCAATTTGCTCCTAGCAACAGAGAAATGTCATGAACATGCACATATTGCTCTGTGTGAGAAAAGAATGGCAACGACTGGAACACCTTCTAACAGGAAATATTTAATTTCCAGAGTGTAGTGTAACAATGGCATTAATTTAAAAGAAGCNCGACTGGAACACCTTCTAACAGGAAATATTTAATTTCCAGAGTGTAGTGTAACAATGGCATTAATTTAAAAGAAGCCGGTATGCTTCAAAAAATATAAATGCGGTGTGTGTTTTGATGTTTTTCTATGAGGTGGCAATACCAATATAAACCCGATGTGACGCAAGGCACTCTTGTTTGTATAAAACTCGTAGGAACTCCCAAGTGGTGGCTGCTGCTACTCACACTCTTTTCGTTGACGTGTTCCGGAAGGCGCAACTTCCTAAAAAACAGCGGACATTCCCAGCCAGACAACCAAAGCGCATTTTCCCTCTCTCTTCAATTTTTTAACGTCAACACAAGCAGCTATTTTGTGTGACGTTCAAATTAGTCACCGCGAAGCTCATAGCTCATATTTCGTTTTGCCTATTTCAGTTCCTCCCATTTTTCATCTCGGCGCCATAAATTAAAGTGTACCGATTTTTTTTTGTGTAGTCACTTCTGGTGCATTTGTAGCTCCCTTTTAAAAAATTCCCGTTGTTTTTTACACATGTGAATGAAATAAATGCCGTAGCGTTTCTTTGTTATAACGAAATCCGTGTAGTAAAACATTCCTTTCAGATATGAGCCATTTAGATTGGTTGTCTGCTTATGCTTGTTTTATGAATTTTTAACAGTTTTCACGTAGTTCTGAAACCGTTACGCACACTTTTAATATTTATTTTAAGAATGATTCTGTTACAGAATTGCTATCAAAAAGTTGCATGTACCAAAGGAAAAACCTTAAATATCTCCATACTAACAAAATAAGGTAACTAGATGTAATCCCCCGAATATAAATATGTAACACATAGGAATTATAGTTGTAGGATACATAAGATATGAAACACAGCCGGAGCANCTGGTGCATTTGTAGCTCCCTTTTAAAAAATTCCCGTTGTTTTTTACACATGTGAATGAAATAAATGCCGTAGCGTTTCTTTGTTATAACGAAATCCGTGTAGTAAAACATTCCTTTCAGATATGAGCCATTTAGATTGGTTGTCTGCTTATGCTTGTTTTATGAATTTTTAACAGTTTTCACGTAGTTCTGAAACCGTTACGCACACTTTTAATATTTATTTTAAGAATGATTCTGTTACAGAATTGCTATCAAAAAGTTGCATGTACCAAAGGAAAAACCATAATATCTCCATACTAACAAAATAAGGTAACTAGATGTAATCCCCCGAATATAAATATGTAACATATAGGAATTATAGTTGTAGGATACATAAGATATGAAACACAGCCGGAGCCATGCTCTTATTTGATAACGGGGGGCTCTTAGCCATTCGGCCCTTCCGCACCCCGGCCTCCCAGTAGGCGGGGAAGAGGGATCACGCCCTCTCAACGCAGACATGACCAGCACTCACCAAAATTGATCAAACCCGTAGCTCCGACCTTTCATCAGGCCGCACCGAGCGTAGCCCCAACGTGATTTACCATATCGCACCGAGCATGTCCTACCACAAGGCCTGAGATCTTAGCACTCAGTTTACCAAGCGTGTGGTCTGGCCGGAGCACTACCCACACCNAGATATGAAACACAGCCGGAGCCATGCTCTTATTTGATAACGGGGGGCTCTTAGCCATTCGGCCCTTCCGCACCCCGGCCTCCCAGTAGGCGGGGAAGAGGGATCACGCCCTCTCAACGCAGACATGACCAGCACTCACCAAAATTGATCAAACCCGTAGCTCCGACCTTTCATCAGGCCGCACCGAGCGTAGCCCCAACGTGATTTACCATATCGCACCGAGCATGTCCTACCACAAGGCCTGAGATCTTAGCACTCAGTTTACCAAGCGTGTGGTCTGGCCGGAGCATTACCCACACGCCTGACGTCAACTCGGGACGCCCCGGAGCAGTGCCTGCTCACCGCCGGGCTCTTCAACAAGAGGGGGAATCTCTCCAAGCCTCCTCCAGCATGCGGAGTCAACCACTGCCAGCAAGAGTCCAACCTCACCTGATCCGTACACCAGACGGTACCTCCGGATGGGCCAAACAGATCATCCCGTGCTACCTCTTATTTTCTATGGCACTTATGGGTTTTCAAATGCCTGACCGCCAAAGCCAGGCCCACGGGCAGGGAGACGCGAAGAATCTCTGTGTACCGTCATCATAGTCCGGTTTTATACCCTTGTTGTCGTCACTGAAAGCCGTGCTGAGTGCCAAGAGGTCCAACACCCCGCCAAGTGGTCGGGCCTTGGTACTAACTATNCTCCAGCATGCGGAGTCAACCACTGCCAGCAAGAGTCCAACCTCACCTGATCCGTACACCAGACGGTACCTCCGGATGGGCCAAACAGATCATCCCGTGCTACCTCTTATTTTCTATGGCACTTATGGGTTTTCAAATGCCTGACCGCCAAAGCCAGGCCCACGGGCAGGGAGACGCGAAGAATCTCTGTGTACCGTCATCATAGTCCGGTTTTATACCCTTGTTGTCGTCACTGAAAGCCGTGCTGAGTGCCAAGAGGTCCAACACCCCGCCAAGTGGTCGGGCCTTGGTATTAACTATAGGCCCAAGCCATCACGGCAGATACCCCTATACAGCCGCTAGGAAGCGGATTCTCATAGGGACCGAGCGGCAGAGCCCAATCCGTTTGAATTGGGGTGGCACGAGAAGCCTTGGGTTGCCATGGATGTTGAGAGGCTATAAGAGACGCATCACCCATCCTTTCAAGAAATCGGTAAGTAGGTTGGGCTCGGTTACTATAGCATAGTACTGCCACACTGCCTCAAGTGTCCAACCTACGCTCCTCCCACCGGAGTGACCGTATGATCCTCCCTAGGATACATGTTTTCCGGAACATGTCCGGCTCTCCGCACCTTCTCCCCTCCTGTACCAGATCCGCCAAGGTATCACAGGAGACAACTTTCAGAGACTAATTTCACTGGACATTCCGGTATTACTACCTTAGAGTCATCTAGGAAATACAGCTGACTTTGGGCCAAGGGCTTAAGGCTAGGGAAATCGGAGCTGTTCATGCTCTGTCATTCCGGTCGGTGGCGGCTATATTGCCCACCATGTTCAATCTAGGTGGCTTTGAACTTTACTTTTGACCCTGACCTCTGTGACCTTTTACCTTGAAACCTCAAACAATAAAAAAATCCAAAAAATTCGAAAATTTCTAGAAAAACCTATATAAAATTTATTTTAAAATTATAAAACATTACAAAAANAAAAATCCAAAAAATTCGAAAATTTCTAGAAAAACCTATATAAAATTTATTTTAAAATTATAAAACATTACAAAAAAAATTTCAAAAATTGTTACAAAATTTAAAAAAAATTTATTTTAAATGTTACATTTCCGAAGGTTTTCCACTCCCACCACCCCTCACCTATACTCATTCCTTCGTATGCAGCCATCTTGTTTTTTTGGATGGTCATTTGTTTATACATTGCTGTAAGACGCCATCTTGTGTTTCTGTTGACATTTGTTTATACATTGCTGGGGGACAACATCTTGTATTTAATATGTTATCATCGTCTAGGTGGTGCTAGTGTATTAATAACCGATTTAGTGACCAGACAGCAGTCAAATTATTTATATTTTTAAGGTATAGGTTGCACTGTCAGTGCCCTCCATGTTGGATTCTATTTTCAGCTCATAGCTAGTGATAATTTCTCATTTTCGCCGCCAGGTGAGTTGTCGGTACTCATATTTATAGTCATAGAAAAAAATCTGTAATTTTCATCACATTTAAAAAAATGTTTTTCCAATCAGCAGTATACCTACATGCCTAATTTATTAAATCAATATTTTTTGTATGTAATCTTTACTTAACATCGATCAAAAACATTTTTCTATTTAATGCTAATTAAAGTACCATCGAAATTGAGTATATGTTCTGTTACTCCTCACCCCTACACATTAGTCCGACTAATTATTCAACATCGCTTTATCCCTTAATACTACCGCTCTTGTTTACATTTTTGACCGCTAGAGCTTCCTAGTGTGGGGAAAGTATTTAATGGGAACAATGTCAACCATCGGCACAGTTTCTCGTGTGATGCCAGAGGTGACAGATCGATCTCTCACCCTTCGTATTTAAGAATTCTGACTGATAAGTTCAGATATTCAATTACATCAGGTCGCGGGGCACCCGACAGAAACGCAAAATGTAGCCACCAATAAACGGGAAAATAACATTTTTTCAAGAGACGAGTCTCGCCTATTAGGCTAGGTAAATTAGAAAAAAAAGGGCCTTAAGCGGAAAGTTTAGGTATAGTCGTAATCGTTATCATTCCTTAAGTTTTTTGGCTCGCTGAACACGAACCTAAGGTTTTCTGATAGAATTTTTGCCCGGAACATTGTTTTTTTTGCAGAAATCCTCGTAATTTTTAACCTTTTTTTGGTTTTCTGTTTATATCTTGGGAACTATGCGTTATTTTTTTCGAAACGACCACTCTATACAAACTTAAAGTATACAGACTTGCCTACATTTTGTGTCCATACAATTTGTTGCTACGACCAACAATTCCGCTGCTAGAGTGCGTAAAATAATGGGCGAAATTCCCAAATATCGCAAAAACGTCTAATTTCGACTTTCTACGCCCAATGTCCGTGGAAACGACTCATGTTATGATGGTTTTGACCATGTGTGGTATTGACCATGATGAAATACACTTCAAAATAAATACGGGGTCCGCTGAAATACACTTCAAATAAATATTGGGTCCAATTGTTTTCAAAGAATTGTCTAAAATCAAATTGAAAGAAAGGAGACAAATTAGTGAAATAAAGTAAAAATCATCCAGCCTGCTGCGTGCCACAAACTCATGGAAAGATGGTAAATGAATACTGGAATGAATGTTTGAATGTTGGAATGTGGGGTTATGCGTCTTATCTCAGTGAGACGTTGAAGACCCTTCATTTTTTTGTGGCAGATGGTCGCTACCTGAGGATGGCCCCTCCCATTCATGTACANTTTTGTGGCAGATGGTCGCTACCTGAGGATGGCCCCTCCCATTCATGTACAGTTGTACTTGTCCCTGAGGGCCCCGACCAAGCCACCGGCTCGTCAGTTGGTGTTCAGATATTCCACTGTTCGTATATGTAGTTGTTGAGGAGGATGAAGTGAAGAGGAAGAAGAGAAATAGGAACAACAGGAGTAAGAAAATAGAAACAAACAAANGGAGGATGAAGTGAAGAGGAAGAAGAGAAATAGGAACAACAGGAGTAAGAAAATAGAAACAAACAAAAGAGAGAAAGAAATAAGAACACGAAGAAGAATAGGAGATGATGTTGTTTATGAAAAGGATGAAGAGAATAAGAAAAAGAACCAAAGAAAAGAATAATAAGAAGTAAAGATGGTTAAATAGACGAAGGGTTTTGAAGAATGACAAAAGAAGAAAGAATATTAAAAAGATGATTAAGAATCCATGAGAAAGAAAAAGATGAAGAAGAATAATAGGAAGGGGTGGAATAAAGGAAAAGGGAAATAAGAACAAAACTTGAAAACTTTAAACTTTAAAGTAAAGATTTATATGAAGAAGAAGTAAAGAAGGTCGAAACATTAACTGATTGAAAGAAGGATATAAGAAGAAGATATAATATGGTAATTAAAGAAGATGAAGATACTATAATAAAGAAGTAGATGAAGAAGACGAAGAAGAAGGGGAGGAAAAAAGAAAGAAGAGGAAGAGGGAATGAAATAGAAGAAGAATCTAGATAAAGATCAGGCGTCCCGACGAATGTGGGTATTATAGAAAGTAGCTNAGAGGGAATGAAATAGAAGAAGAATCTAGATAAAGATCAGGCGTCCCGACGAATGTGGGTATTATAGAAAGTAGCTATTGAGGAGGATGAAGTGAAGAATAAGACGAGAAAATGGAACAGAGGGGGAAGGAAATATAAATATACAAATATTGGAAAGAAATAAGAATATGGCGTAGGATAGAAGAAGAAGTTGTTAAAGAAGAGGGAGAGGAGAAGAAGTAGAAAAGAGAAATGAAGAATAAGAAGTAAGATGGTCAACAAGATAAAATGATATGAAGAATTATACTAGAAGAACGGATAATAAAAATATTAAGTATCTACAAGAAAGAAAAAGATGAAGAAGAACACGAATGTGTGGAATTAAGGAAAAAGAAAAACTAAGGAAGAAGAAGAAGAAAACTTGTAAACTTTAAACTTTAAAGAAAATATTTAAATGAAGAAAAAGAAGAAGTAAAGATGGTCAATAGATTAACTGATTAAAAGAAANTAAACTTTAAAGAAAATATTTAAATGAAGAAAAAGAAGAAGTAAAGATGGTCAATAGATTAACTGATTAAAAGAAAAAGATGAAAAGATATATGATAATTAAAGAAGAAGAATTTATAAGAAAAAAGAAGATGAAGGAGAAGAACAAGAAGGTGAGGAAACAAGTAAAGAGTAAAACAAGTGGAAGAGGAAATGAAAAATAAGAAGAAGACTCCAGATAAATATAAGGGGTCCCGACGACTACGGGTATTATCAAAGAGGGGGGAAATTCGATAAATTTATAGGTTATTGATATATAGGGATTTATAAACAATTTATTTAAATCATTTATCATTTAAAGTCATGAATTGACATGGATTTTAATTGCAATTAATTTATTGTATTTAAATTGATTAAATAAATTTATATCATCCCTTGCTTAAAAAATAAATAATAATAAAAAAAGGGATTCCCAAGCCCAATAAGGTTCCTTAGCAGTGGAAGTAGCAAAGAACGATTATAATGAATAGAAGATTAATAATCAAAAGCCTCGGATGGTCTTTGGCTAAGAGAGGTGAGGTGGAAATTAATTAATTGTTTTAATTGTTCGTATATGTGTCCGGTTTTACAAGTTCGATTTACCGTGCTAACTTGAATGTCGCGATGTCGGTGTGTTTTATCTGTAACTTGCCGCTTGAAGATGGAGGGACAATAGCAACAGTGAAAGAGAAAGGAGTTGCTTCGTTTATTGAAGCCAGTAGAAGAAGGAAAGATGGGAAGGGTGGTAGTTTGAGGGGACAAACGTCTGTCTAAATGCATGAAAAGTGTAGGAAATAATATACAGATGATCGATTCATTGTTGCTTTACAGAAAAAACGAGATTCCAGTACAGCTCAACGAACCCGATCAGCAGTCACTCATTTTTCATTCAGAACTAACTGTTTCATATGTGGATTGGAAATTACTGCTGCGTTTTTGGCTGCAGAATCCAAAAAACCTCCAAATGAGCGGGATGTTGTGTACCAGGTTCGTGACACAACTCAAAGCTTGAGAAACAGTATTAGGAAGGATGCCGAAGACGCAAATGATGAATATGGACGGGCTCTACTTCGCCGGATTAAGAATGTTCCCGACTTGGTTGCATAAGATGCGCAATACCACAAAAACTGTCGTACAAAACTGTCTGCTAAAGCAAGAACACCAAAAGTAGTATCGAGAATGCGTGGTCCATTTGCACTTGAAAGTGATATTGCAATAGAATACATATACATATACCTTGAAAGCAGCAATGATGAATGCCAGTTCTCGTTAGATGAACTAATTGAACAGATAAAAGGAGACTATGTNCTAAAAGGCACTGATCTGTGCATCCACTGCGTGCACAAATCATGCAACAACGCAGCGGTGCCCCCAAGCGACGATGAGGACGAGGTCAATGATTGGGACCTTCAAGTCGAACTTGGGATTAAATTGCGAACTGAGGAGGAAGCGTTAGAGTCACTGGAGGAGGAGGAGGAGGAGGTAGAATAATTAGCTACGAGCTCCAAAGGTATGTAACACCACCTATAATTCCAAACCTTGTTTTCACATTAGTAGTACCTATCAACTTCTGTTACGTATAGAAGAACCATCACATTCCTATATTTGTAACAATATCTCCAGTACGCCACTAATTCCATCCTATTCTGTACTAATGTGTCTCTCCAACGAGCCTCAGTCGACGAGTGAAACCCCACAAGTTATGCTGCAGGTAAATATTTCTGAAGTACATAGGTACCTACTTACAGCATATTCCTTACCAATATTACCAACTAATAACCACAAATACACACTTTTCCTGTCTGTTCCAGATGAATGAATACCCCACCCACCGGAAAATACCCAATAAATGGACTGGACCTGTACATACAAATACCTAAAAATACCTGTTTTAGTTTCATCATTCTTCAAAATTGTCTTTTACCTGCAATTACGCAATTAATTATTAGTATTAAGTAATTTTAATGTAAATATAACCATAGCTAAGAATAATTTTTTTCACTAATTTGTCTCCTTTCTTTCAATTTGATTTTATAAAATTCTTTGAAAACAATTGGGCCCAACTTTTATTTTAAGTATATTTCATCAAGTTAAATACCACACATGGTCAAAACTATCATAACATGAGTCGTTTCCACGGACATCGGGAGTAAAATGTCGAAATATGGGGTTTTTGCGTTTTTTGGGAATTTTGCCCATTTTTTGGTGCGCTCTAGCGGTGGCACGGTTGGTCGTAGAAAACAATTATATTTACAAAATTGAAGCCAAGTTTGTCTACTATAATTTTGTATTTAGTGGTCTTTTCGAAAAAAATTCATAGTTTCCAAGATATAGGCAGAAAACAAAAAAAAAAAAAAAAAAAAAAAGTGCCAAAATTTCGAGGAATTTTGCAAAAAAAAAAACAATGTTCCAGGCAAAAGTTCTGTCATAAGACCTCAGATTCGTGTTCAGTGACCCAAAAAACGTAAGGAATGACGATTACGACTATACCTAAACTTTCGCATATTTTCCCTAATTTGCCTAGCCTATATGTAATACGCATCGTTTCAGCAACAACGACCGCGACAGCAGGTATGGGATGGTACCACGTGTAGNTCCTAGCCTATATGTAATACGCATCGTTTCAGCAACAACGACCGCGACAGCAGGTATGGGATGGTACCACGTGTAGTATTCACGAGTTGGCAGCCATGTGTTGTACTTTGCTCTTCCTGTATTACTAGCTGTCGAAGGCGCGCGGCCACCTGGGGTCTGATAAAGGAGACAAGCTGATCGCCTACAGCGGTGGCTCCACGCTAGCTACGTTGAATGTATTATTACAACAGAGATCGATTGCTTATTCATTTATCATGTAAAACTTTAATAATTTGCAAAAAGAATTCAAGAATTCGTATTAAATTTATCACACAAATTTAAATACCCGGGAAAAAAACATAGTTTTTCTTCAGCCCAGTTGAGAATACACAAGGGCACACTGACAGGGGGGTCCAGGCTCGACAATTGAGGAAAATATACATATTACCATACTGATTCATGAAAAACAGACAGAACGTACTGATGGATCATAAATAAAACAATCGTCACACACATTCCTAACACCTTTAATTCTTATAAAACGTAATTTCTTTAAAACAAAATTAAAGCCATATTAAAGCCAATAAATATGATTTATGGAAGTCTGTACATTCCATTTATAATCTGCTTCACTCTTACGCCCTCCCTATATATATATATATATATATATATGTGTGTGTGTGTTTGTGTGTGTATATGTTTGTGTGTGTGTACGCGCGCTAATTCACTCGTCATAAAAAAACATACATGGTAAAATGGTAAAGGCATGTTTGCTGAAAAAAAAATAAATTTTGATTTTCAGGATTAATTTTCCTCAAAAACTATAATTACAATCTTATTAAACATGGGAGAAAAAATTAAGATTTACTAGATAGTGTTATTCAGTGTTCGTTGCAACGGAAAAGAATATTATAAACTTACAGCTTTATACAAGATATAATTTCTTCATCATAATTCCAATGCATGCATGGCTCACTGAAACCCGAAGAAAAAATTTTTCACATTCTCCACTTGCTCATGCCCCAAAGGCACACACACATACACATATATGTACACATACACACACACAAAGGGCCCGAGATATCCCAATTTGCAAACGAGACTGATAGACGCATTTAAAAACTATTAAGACAACAGCGTACTTAATGAAGTGATCGCGAGTCCCATTACAGAAGTAAACGAGAGACACTTGCAGAAGTAATATGAGCTCGCGCACATATCCAGCCGCGTTGCACCAGGTATTAACTTAAACTTTGCTATAGCGCACTTACCGCTGGTGAGCTTTGTGTGAACTTAGGAGGGGGGTAGAGGGGATTGTCTCTCAAGCAGCATGTTTTATTTCTCAGACATGCCCACGTTAATTCATAGGATAAAAAAAACACAGATGATATCTGCACGTACAAGTCAACATCAGGGTGACCCATATTCAGGGGAACCCGGGTTTGATACTCGACTCGTTCGGCCAAATTATTATTTTTTTTTAAATCGCTCCACGTGAATGTTGGGATGATTTCTTGGCCGAGTACTTACTGGTTCCCTTTTGCACTAGCAACTCGCTCCGTCTCAAAAGTGTGTAAACGTTTTTATTATAATTTTACTTTGCACACCACCTACCACCTAAAAATGAAATGTCACGCTGCTATTTTACGTTTGTCAAATAGGCGAACACAAACGAGAAAGATATATATCCTAGTTTAGAATGGCAGGATGGAGAAATCACCAAAATAAAACCGATTATATATTTTTTTTTCATGCAGAAAAGCCGAGAAAAGGCTTTAAAATATAATTACACTGCAACGAAATAGCATGGGATGTATAAAAAAACGTAACTGTTGACACCTCTCGTGTTCTTTCTTTACCCACTTGTGAAGGAATATCGCAATTTTAAAGTACAGCACTGAACGAAGAATGAATATTCTCAGGGCCTCGTACCTTAAACTCATACAAAAAAAAAATAAGAAAATGTGTTATGCTAATTTAAAAAATCGAGCACCACAAATTGCGAGAGTATAGAGAATTCCTTTTCACAGGTGGCGGAAAAACACCTGTAAAATTCTTTAATTATATTAATTTAATATTCCATTTCATACGACAAATGACTTAAAACTATTTCTAGTCACATGACCTAAAAAAAAAAAATTCCAGCCAGAACAGAAGTACTTTTCTAAGCTTTATTTTCAGCTTATGACACTACGAGGGATGTTATATTTAATCGCGTATTTTTATTAAACCCCTTTCAATTTCATGATTTTAACAAATTTAATAATTCCTCAAACTTGCATATCTCCTGCTGTTATTAATCGGTGCCTTCTTTATAACAATAAATTTAATTGTCATATTCAGCTTGCAGCTAATATTATTTACCATTTTCCTAGGTTCAATTTTCAACACATTGCAAGATCGAGTCCTTTCCCGCCTGTCAGTGTGCGTGTGAGGAAACTTCATCAGGACTGTTCACCGTTAATTTTAACAACCCTAATCATGCATTTTACAGTATCTATGAGCAATAAACATACCAAGGGAAAATTATACCATGCCTATCGTACTTTATAAACGCAGTTTTTTATGCCTTAATACATGAATCTGTTTGAAAAATATCTGGTTTCTCCATCCACTACGCGCGCTTTGACATCACAAATCATTGCCAGATACATTATTATTCGCAAGGAAAAAGTAATCAGTGTTAAATTCGAAGAATGGGAGGAAAAAATATATTTCAGCAGCTCATAAACTCCTTGTATTTACCACATTACCAGCCACGCTAAACGTATAGGTAGTTGCCAAAAAATGAGCCTTGGTACAACGCCAGCAGAAATCATCGGCTTTATGAAAACTCCTCAACAGAAAAATCTATTTTAAAAACATCAAAGTGGGCAAATGCTCCTCCACGCAGTCCATAGTGAGAGAATTCGTGCAACTAGAGAAATAGATCACTTTTTTTTCAAGTTGTCAGGATTATTTGCTTTCATTGGTTGCTGTGAAAGAAGTNATATATATATATATATATATATATATATATATATATGTGTGTGTGTTTGTGTGTGTATATGTTTGTGTGTGTGTACGCGCGCTAATTCACTCGTCATAAAAAAACATACATGGTAAAATGGTAAAGGCATGTTTGCTGAAAAAAAAAAAAATTTTGATTTTCAGGATTAATTTTCCTCAAAAACTATAATTACAATCTTATTAAACATGGGAGAAAAAATTTAGATTTACTAGATAGTGTTATTCAGTGTTCGTTGCAACGGAAAAGCATATTATAAACTTACAGCTTTATACAAGATATAATTTCTTCATCATAATTCCAATGCATGCATGGCTCACTGAAACCCGAAGAAAAAATTTTTCACATTCTCCACTTGCTCATGCCCCAAAGACACACACACATACACATATATGTACACATACACACACACAAAGGGCCCGAGATATCCCAATTTGCAAACGAGACTGATAGACGCATTTAAAAACTATTAAGACAACAGCGTACTTAATGAAGTGATCGCGAGTCCCATTACAGAAGTAAACGAGAGACACTTGCAGAAGTAATATGAGCTCGCGCACATATCCAGCCGCGTTGCACCAGGTATTAACTTGAACTTTGCTATAGCGCACTTACCGCTGGTGAGCTTTGTGTGAACTTAGAAGGGGGGTAGAGGGGTTTGTCTCTCAAGCAGCATGTTTTATTTCTCAGACATGCCCACGTTAATTCATAGCATAAAAAAACACAGATGATATCTGCACGTACAAGTCAACATCAGGGTGACCCATATTCAGGGGAACCCGGGTTTGATACTCGTCTCGTTCGGCCAAATTATTATTTTTTTATAAATCGCTCCACGTGAATGTTGGGATGATTTCTTGGCCGAGTACTTACTGATTCCCGTTTGCACTAGCAACTCGCTCCGTCTCAAAAGTGTGTAAACGTTTTTATTATAATTTTATTTTGCACACCACCTACCACCTAAAAATGAAATGTCACGCTGCTATTTTACGTTTGTCAAATAGGCGAACACAAACGAGAAAGATATATATCCTAGTTTAGAATGGCAGGATGCAGAAATCACCAAAATAAAACCGATTATATATTTTTTTTTTCATGCAGAAAAGCCGAGAAAAGGCTTTAAAATATAATTACACTGCAACGAAATAGCATGGGATGTATAAAAAAACGTAACTGTTGACACCTCTCGTGTTCTTTCTTTACCCACTTGTGAAGGAATATCGCATTTTTAAAGTACAGCACTGAACGAAGAATGAATATTCTCAGGGCCTCGTACCTTAAACTCATACAAAAAAAAAATTAGAAAATGTGTAATGCTAATTTAAAAAATCGAGCACCACAAATTGCGAGAGAATAGAGAATTCCTTTTCACAGGTGGCGGAAAAACACCTGTAAAATTCTTTAATTATATTAATTTAATATTCCATTTCACACGACAAATGACTTAAAACGTTTGCTAGTCACATGACCTAAAAAAAAAAAAATTCCAGCCAGAACAGAAGTACTTTTCTAAGCTTTATTATCAGCTTATGACACTACGAGGGATGTTATATTTAATCGCGTATTTTTATTAAACCCCTTTCAATTTCATGATTTTAACAAATTTAAAAATTCCTCAAACTTGCATATCTCCTGCTGTTATTAATCGGTGCCTTCTTTATAACAATAAATTTAATTGTCATATTCAGCTTGCAGCTAATATTATTTACCATTTTCCGAGGTGCAATTTTCTACACATTGCAAGATCGAGTCCTTTCCCGCCTGTCAGTGTGCGTGTGAGGAAACTTCATCAGGACTGTTCACCGTTAATTTTAACAACCCTAATCATGCATTTTACAGTATCTATGAGCAATAAACGTACCAAGGGAAAATTATACCATGCCTATCGTGCTTTATAAACGCAGTTTTTTATGCCTTAATACATGAATCTGTTTGAAAAATATCTGGTTTCTCTATCCACTACGCGCGCTTTGACATCACGAATCATTGCCAGATACATTATTATTCGCAAGGAAAAAGTAATCAGTGTTAAATTCGAAGAATGGGAGGAAAAAATATATTTCAGCAGCTCATAAACTCCTTCTATTTACCACATTACCAGCCACGCTAAACGTATAGCTAGTTGCCAAAAAATGAGCCTTTGTACAACGCCAGCAGAAATCATCTGCCTTATGAAAACTCCTCAACAGAAAAATCTATTTTAAAAACATCAAAGTGGGCAAATGCTCCTCCACGCAGTCCATAGTGAGAGAATTCGTGCAACTAGAGAAATAGATCACTTTTTTTTTCAAGTTGTCAGGATTATTTGCTTTTATTGGTTGCTGTGAAAGAAGGCACATATACCAGACCCGCAACGGCTTACCAGCTGCTAGCTCTATTCATGCAATCGAGGAAAGTTTAATAATTTCCAGCATTTTATGTCACATTTTTGCATTTACCTGCTTAGGTAACTAATGTTCCAGTAGCAGAGCTCGATGGTCGTGGGACCAGGAATGACGTACACATAAATGTTAACGAGACGAAATGCATACATATGAACACTGAAGAGCCAAAAAATCTGGTATAGGCATGCATATGCAAATAACAGGGGTATGGAACCAATCAGAGTAACGCGATGGGGTCGGCAGCTAGATCGGTTACTGCTGCTACNAACTGGTATAGGCATGCGTATGCAAATAACAGGGGTATGGAACCAATCAGAGTAACGCGATGGGGTCGGCAGCTAGATCGGTTACTGCTGCTACAATGGCATGTTATCAAGATTTAAGTGGGTTTCAACGTGGTGTTATAGTCGGTGCACGAGAGATGCGACATAGCATCCCCGAGGTAGCGATAACATTTTGATTTTTGCGTACGACCATTTCATGAGTGTACCGTGAATATCGTGAATCCGGTAAAGCATAACATTTTCGACATCGCTGCGGCTGGAAGAAGATCGTGAACGAACGGGACAAACGACGACTGACGATAATCATTAAACGTGGCAGACGTGCAACCCTTTCTCAAATTGGCGCATATTGGATTTGTCGACTGCCCTGCAGGATTCATGGTGTGAATTGCCTCCTGCATTACTTCAGACATTAGTCAAGTCCATGCCATGTCGCGTCGTCTTGCTGCACTTCTGCGTGATCGGGGGGCCATACACTATATTTGGCAAGTGTACTAGTATTTTTGGTTCCTCAGTGTACATACGACCCAGAAACTGGAGAAGGAGAAGGATAAGGATTTCTGACTCCTGCATATGATATCTCAATTCTTGCATGCTATTATTGGTCACTTGCAATCACGTGGCAACTAGTTTTTTGGATGTTCGGTGTCCGAACAATTTGTTAATGGTGTAATACGATTGGTTCAAAGTCAATATGACGCCATAGGGTCTGCATACGCGTATATTATAAACAATGAGGGGTCACTGAGAGGTTTAGTTTGACAATGACTAATGTGAAAGATGGATCGTCTCGACTTGTTTGTACGCCAGGTAATCTATGGCCAGTTACGTTAAAGTGGAGTGGATATTGCTCGTCAATGGTTTTTCGCCATCGATTTCTTCTTCGATTGAGATGTCTCCTGTTTTACCAGCGCCACCAACTTCTTCAGGAGTGATGTATACATCACTAGCAGCATCTACTCTCACCAGGGCAGGAACATCGCTTCATATTGGCATGGTACCATCGACTTCTTCGGCTGTGACGCCTACGATATCCCCAACGGAGGCATCGAATTTTTAGACTTTGGTACCTAAAACACCATCGCTGTCGTTACATGCTTCTTTAGCTCCAGCACCTATATCTCCAACAGATCCGTCCTACTCTTTGCCTGAACTACTACGTCATCAGTGTCACTTTTGTGATAAGACATTTACTTTGAGCCACAATGTAAGGCTACATGAGCGCTTTAATTGTGCCAAGAATCCTTGTCGCATGTCGTATTTGTGGGACAGGTGCGGTAAGCTGTCCAGCCGTACCAGTAGTTTACTTAGACATGGAAATACCAGTAAAGGTGAAGTGCATTTCTCATCAGCACTTCGGTACCAGGTTTGCTACAAGCAGGTCTCTTGTGACTTCGGCACATATCTTTAAAGGAGTAGTTACTAACATGACCTGTCCTGCACAAAGTGTCGGTGTAATACATGTCACGATATTTTCGCACAAAGGAACACGAGTGTGAACAGCGAGATGCATAAAAGACTGTAACCTACAACAAAGTTGCATATTGAAATGCATGTACGTATATAGAATAAAATTATATTTTTCGAGGGTATAAATGGTTTTATTAAATAAATTTTTTAAAAATTGTATTTTTGAGGAATTTTTTATATATTTTTTGGAGTTTTAAAATTTTTTTTGGAATTTTTTAGACTTTTTGGTTTCTAAGTTTAAAGATCACCGTTGTCAGTGTCAAAGATCAAGGTTAAGGTCATCTGGATCCAAAATGGTTGGCAATATGGTCGCCGGACGAGCCGAATGACAGAGCATGAACAGCTCTGAACTCCCCAACCCCGAGCTCTTGGCCCAATGTCGGCTATATTCTACTACTAATTATGTTCCAAAGTTTAACTTAATTACACTTTACTACTAAACCACTGCTGGCTAACTTTAACACTGAAAATATTATATTTTCTACTTATTTTCTTGAAAAAAAAATTAAGCTATGCAGTTTGTTTGCATAATTCAGTTGCATTGTGCACAGGACAAATTCTTTACTGCACAAACTGGTATTAAGCATTTATATATTTTTAATTTTCTTGCTACAGATAAAAAATTAAAAAAAAGCAATAAATAAACGCACGAAAATTAAAATTATATGTAAAATGTTCCTTAACATTTTAGTAATGTGAAATTCCGTAGTATATTAAACGGCATATAACGTTAACGACTAAATTAAGGTTTTATCTAGTTGCTAGTCATGTTCGGCACATATATCATGAAATTACGGTTTAACAAAAAAATTACTTATTTGAGTGTTGTTAAAACATATGTCAGAGTGGANTGAAATTACGGTTTAACAAAAAAATTACTTATTTGAGTGTTGTTAAAACATATGTCAGAGTGGAATATTCTGGTTTCTTAGGAATTGGTAACTTATATATTTATAAATTATATGTCTCCGATCTTTAAGTTTATTATTGTTCTGATAAATAACACATACTTTGCAAATACAAATCTGTGATATCGAGGTTATGTACAGGTTTAGGTGATTAGTGATTTTCCGTAGTATGACGAAATACACTATTGTATGTGACAATTGAAAAATCCAGGAAAAATNTTTAGGTGATTAGTGATTTTCCGTAGTATGACGAAATACACTATTGTATGTGACAATTGAAAAATCCAGGAAAAATAGCCCGAATTAATCCAAACTAGTAGGATGTGTAGAACTGTGTACCAGCAACAAGTGATAACGATTGCAGAGAGATAGCATACACATAGGCCCAGCAGTGACCTCTCTTGTATGACACCGGAAATGTCCTTGTTACGCCAAACTCAGTCACTGAAGAGCCGTCAAGCGAAGTGTCAGCAAGTGCCGCCAGTATGCCACGTCGACTTCAAAAGGCGCCATATCCACATTTTAGTGAGTTCGGACGGGGCAGAATGATCGGTATCCGGGAAACGGGTTTGTCATACCGTGACATTTCGGCTAGTACATGACATGCTGCTACGACAGTAATGCGTGTGTGGNCCGGGAAACGGGTTTGTCATACCGTGACATTTCGGCTAGTACATGACATGCTGCTACGACAGTAATGCGTGTGTGGCACCAGTGGGTATAAGAGGGTCGTACGCAGCGACGAGCACGTACTGGACTACGCAATGTGACCACAGTATAGGATGACCGCCATATTGTCTGCATTGCCATAATGGACCGTACACCNATACTGGACTACGCAATGTGACCACAGTATAGGATGACCGCCATATTGTCTGCATTGCCATAATGGACCGTACACCCTCGTCTTCGGTGTTCGCTCGACACTGGGGCACTACAGCGGGTGTGGACCTGTCTGCGTCGACGGCTCGACGTCGTTTGCTGTGGGCTTGACTGGTGGTACGCATGCCATTGTGTCGGCTTCCATTGTACAGAAACCACAAATGCCTCAGACTACAATGGGCACGTGAACTTCATTGCTTGCGTGCAGAGTGGCAAAATGTATTGTTTTCGGACGAGTCCCACTTCAACCTCCCTTACAGTGATGGCCGGATACGTGTTAGACGCTACCGTGGTAACCGTAATCTTGCAGCCTACATTGTGGAGCGGCATAGCAGACTAACACCAATTGTGACGGTTAAGGGTGCCATTGGATACGACATGCGATCTTGACTCCTACATATTAAGGACAATGTGTGAACAGAAACCGCTATATAAGGGAGGTTTTAGAGCCCGAGGTACTGCCCCTCTTTCAGGCGATCCACATGCCATATTTCAGCAAGAGACTGCCCGGCCACATGTGGCGAAAAATGTGCATGCCTGCTTCAATGAACAACGGGAATCACTGTTTCCCTAGTCTGCACTTTCGCTTGACATGTCGCCCATCGCACATTTATAAGATATGGTTGGTCGGTGACTTGTTCGTCATGGACCTCCAGCAACCACTGTTGATGATTTTTGGACTAGAATATAAACTTCATGGAGAGAAATCCCCCCGGAACATCCAGATCCTCTCTAATTCCATGCAACGATGTGTAGGAGCTCTCATTTCAGCATGTGCGGGAGGTGGGGGGGAGGGGGTTAACATCATACTGAATTCTCAAGAGCAGAGATCATGTACAGTCTCGTTACCCTAAAGAATTGTGTATTGGCATGTACCTTATCTTTGGTATAAAGTTAATTTCAATCACATGTTTCCATCTTGACATTACATTTTTCTCAAACGTGAGTGAATTTTTTATGTTAGATAGGTGAGCACTACCTAGTATGTAAGTGGTTCCACTTAAGGCACTGAATCCTTGACGTATTCTTAAACACTTTATAATCCATGTCATGAACTCAACTTCACATGTTTATGTTTATTTGTTTATGGTAATCGTCAGTTTTTGACGCACTACCTAATACATTTTTTAATAATATTTAGTTCTTTTTAATGTAGAATAAAAATGTCTATACTCTAAGATTCATATATGTAACCGTGTGTACCTTACGTTGCAATGTTTAATACCGCAAACCATATTTAACTCCGGCCAACGTATTTTAAGAAATAAAAATGAAACCGATCCCTGACCTGCGAATTATTAAACATTATTTGTTAAGTAAATTTTAATGAATAACTGCATTTGTCCAAGGAAGTTGATGTACTGTCGACAAAACAAGCGAGCACATTTTAGTGCATTTTGTAAAAACGTAATTACGCCGCCGGATTATGTAATCAGGCTTCCGCGTTTGGCATAAAGCAAAGAATGCAGAAGAAGAATATACTTACACAACTACTGATTTTGTGGAGCTAAATTTCTACTAGAATGAAGACTCACTTAGTTTTTAGAATAAAGATACAATTTAGAGAAACTAACGTTTCAGGGAATACTCTCTTCCCATCACCTCATTTTCCAGTAATTAGATATATAATCATACGCATGATAGTTCTTAATTGTTATTGTTTTAATTCTGCATCCAGTAAGAAGCAGTCTTTGGAAAATATTTCTGAATTATGGATTATACCTTATGGCTTTGTGTGTAACACAAAAACATTTATAAAACAAAGCTATATTATCCACCATAATGTCTGCCTTGCTCCAAATAATTATGTCTTTAATATCCCCTACTTTAAATATTGGGATACGTAAACTCGTGAACATATAGCAGATAGCTAGTAAAATCATGACGGTCTAACAATAAACATCTGAGTAAGTTCAGTGTCTTCCAACCCAGTAACATCTATGGAACTGTTCTCATAGTTAAGATATAATTATGCCATGACCCTTGTATCCGTGCATTATTACACAATTCAGTCGTTTCTTGGCTGCACTTCTGACAGCAAAGGTTGTTCAGGTTGTTTTTACCTTGCGCTGCACCCACAGAAATGACTCGTCTCGCCACCATTTTTCGAGGCGATAGCCGACCGCTCCCTCTAGTGCCTGTAGCGGTAGCTTGCATAATATCATTCGAGAGTTCACTGGTTCGGGCCGACTATCCACTTTGCGGACAGTTTCCCTCCATTCCATGTCAGTGGGGGTGAAATTCCATAACGTGAATCATTCCAAGTCTTCAGACTTTTTGAGATAGAATCTTGCTTTATTTGAATCATGCAAATCTTTCTAATAAAAAAAGTTTACTCACGGCAAACAATTTAAGCACCTGTAAGGAGCAGTGGAAATTAAGTGAAGACGCATGTTTTGAAAGGCCATATATATAACTTTATCGCAATGCTCACAATATTTGATCAAATGGACAACCGAGATTGCAGTAGGAGTATACATATTTTCACTTATCAGTAGGATTTAGAACTCTTACGGGACTGGATATGTGAGCCGATTCGTTTCGTAAAGGAGTTATTCATCAGCAGTATCCTCTCCTGAAGGTTACTAGCGAACAGCTGTTATAATTGGCCCTCGATATCGTGCAGATGTACGACCGATTGGAGTTTATGTGTGAATTGATTCCATACATGTTCTATCGGGGACATATTGGGGGACCTTGCTGAGCACGAGAGTATTTTCTCATGATGCAGCCATTCCATGGACACATGTGCCGTTTATGGACGAGTGTTTTGTTGTGGAAATACACTACTACGGTGCTGTTTCATGAGACAACCATGTGAAGACGCGTATAATGAGAATAATGACAAGCTGTGTGGTCATAGACTCCCAAATCACTGTTGGAGATAATCGAGATTCATCGCTGAACATGGTGCAACATAACTTACCATCACTACATGAATTCAAATTACGGCACCACTCCGCACGCCACAGTCTCTGCTCTGGTGTTGATGCCAGCGAATGCAAGGGATTGCCATCTATCAGTGGAGCTGATGCGGCTAGTGCGAGATAAAATAAAGTGTTGTCATGTGTTCAGTAACTGTGTCTGGATTGCAGATTCTGATACCAAAGTGTTCGTAATTCTTAAAACTTATTACAGCCACCTTCCCCCTCCCTTTTTCTGGTGTGATCTATTTTTGAAAATCGGAAGCTTCAATATGTGAGAGTGGGTATAATTTTGTAGTGATTAATAATAACATCTAAATGCTTCACGTATAAGGCAATTGCACAATATGTCCCCCTGGCCTCACGCAACTTAACAATGCAGTCACCATCAAACTCCGCCAATTACTCGTAACGCCATATAAAGTATCTACGAGGTAAACTCTGCTTTCGGTAACACATGCTCACTGTTTTGACTGGAGGATTGACGCTTCACACATGCCTTATAATATCGTGGTGGAACCAATTATTTACTATGGTGGCAGTTGTGAACATGACTTATCAACATGATTGTAATAATTTTCACACCCAGAGATCGTATACACTTGTACCAAATTACGTACAGATTTGGACAATTTCTTTTGGAAATATTACTTATTGTTCATGTACATGCAATTATCAGCAAAAAAATTTTTGATACAGAATTTAAAAATTGCTTAATAACCGAGAACCGGCAGTGATACTGATAAAAGTTTGAACATTGCTGATTTGAATAGCTGAAATACCCAAATGTTCTCTGCAGTGTGATGAACTGTACCCTCCTTCATAACACTGAATATAAAGAATAGGCTACTTATCTAATGCCCGACATTGCCTTTTTTTTATTCAAATTTGTCAAATAATTATTTGTAATAATTTTTAATGTCCCACGTACAGACCAGTCTCGTGAGCCACTTCGGTGTTCCAGGGTGGAAGTAAAGAAAAGGATCTAAGGCTACCGTAAGTAATTTAGCTGACAGCATAATGGCGTCAAAATCAAAAGACAGCGATTGTAGAACTGTCATTTTTCTGGTCAGGAAACTAGTTCCAAATGAGGGGGAAAATGTATTATGTCCTCATTACTTCATAAGCCTTAGTTATACTAACAGATAATATGTTGACATCAGGCAAGACATATAGACAATGATTTCTTTGCGTTTTATGTCAGCTGGAGCGCGCATATTGCATATTCTTACTAGAATTACTACAAGAAATACTGTTTTAATTTTTCCATTCCATTTTAGCGAACAGTTTTTGACACGGTTCCTTGGTAATGGAAATTTTTCATTGCTGCAAGAAGTATGGTATATTGCATGTTTGCTGTAATTTGCAAATACAATTCCACCTGTTCCCATTTTCCAGAGACTTCCTTTCACATTCATAGGTGATGTGTGCAATTAGTCTCACCTTTTGAAACACAAATACCGGTCTGACTTTCTCTGAGTGTCTACTGCTCTCTATTACTTAGCATATCATGTAGATTTAACGTGTTTAAAACGAATTTTAATTTGCAATAAAGCATTCTCATGAGGAATAAATTGGTATCGTAAACGCAATTATTAAAAGTGTTATTCACTACATATTTATAACAAAAAATTTTGCTAGATACATAAAATTATGTAGCGGTTTTTATGCTCATCATTTCTTAAGTTTGCTTAATGATGTGAGTAGTATTTCTCAATACTTATGAAATGAAGTAATTTTGCATTCGGTGAAATAACTGAATTTATGCGATTTGAATAAATCTGTAGTAATGAATTAATATTTCATCTCAGAATACCACGAGAGCAACATAGGATAAATTATTCCAATAGCTATAAATAAATACAAATTTTAAAATACATAAGCATAGAAGAATAATTTCTTATTAATAAGAAATTAAAAATTTGTGCCTCTTACCAACGACATATTCATCCCCGAGCATTAGATTGATTTAAAAATGGAAATAATATGCGTTCATAGGCGTTTCAGTTGAAATATTTTCGTAATTATAATATAAGCCCCGGGTATTTTATAATGATTCATAATATATTCATATAAACCAATCATCCTAGTCAGGTGTAGTCTTTTTGAACATTAATGTCCGAAACTTGTGAGATAAATAATTTATATTCGTCAAACCACTCTGTATTTTTGCAGTGCGGATTTCTCATTACAAAATTACCCGCATAATATTCTGGTCTGTATGCCTCGGGGGCTCCGCCATCCTTAGCAAAACAATGATGTTTTAATAAAGGGGAGATATTTAAAATTATCTTTCTACGGTTTCAAAAATGAGCGAAAGCCTCCTTATTATCGATGGCAGTACAGTAAGTTTCACGTGGGGACTATTTTCTTTATTCCTTTAACAAAGCTTTTGACCCTTTCGAACTCATGATACATAAAATGAAAAACTGCTTTCTTGCATAATATGCTTTACAACACTTGCCGGGTACCGTATTTATAAATTGCTTCAAATACAGGAAATTACGTTACCATTTACTAAATCCAGTCTCTCGTTTCTCTCCTCAGCTGCAATCATATGCTACATTTTAAAACGTCAGACAACATAGTTTAAACACACAGTGGGCTTACATGTATTTAAAAATCACTAATGCTTCACAGATCATAAACATAATGCGCATATATTCTGCAGCTAACTACCATAGCATACATTTTTAAAATGTTTACTTTAAAAAAAGTGGTGTTAATTTTTTTCCCTACTCCACTGCGCAAGATATATAAAATACGGATACAAAAAAAGTTATTAAATTTTTTGTGTGCAAGCAGAGGGGTCAGTGGCAGCGATGCTGCCATCAAGTTTTTTTTTAACACTCCGGTAATGAATTGAGCAGTTGTTTGTGTGATCTTGCAGTTTAACCCTTGCCAGCATGGGTTGGCCGCACAGTAGGACGGCAGTGGTTGCAGTGGCATTCCTCGCTCCCATGCCTACATGGCCTTGACAACGGGGTGACGCCCCCCACCGCGCTCTCTAAATTAGGACTTACGAGCCGTAAATATCACCCCGCCGCGGTCTAAAAGGTATGGCGTGTGAGTAGAAGCAAGAGGAAGGGGCAAGGCCACAACACTAGGTCTTCATCATATCGCAGAGGCGGTGCACGTATCTGGCCCGAGTGCCAAAAACAGCGTTGTTCAACCCCCTTTAGCGGTTCGTGCGTCCGCCGCAGCCGTATCGCACCGCTTATGGCGTGAGCTGCACGTGCCCTCTTCTGCTGTGACTACAGCCAATGGCACGTAAACCGATACTTCACTGCCAATGGCAGTTCTGTGTACGTTTTGCCCGCTAGTCTGTTGGGACAAATGAGAGTTATAGTTGTCCAAGTACACTACACAAACCATTGATAGGAATAAGAACAGTAGTTGAGATGAAATTCGGACGGCACTTATCAGCGACGTATTAAGCACCGGTGAGCTGAAAATGGAGCAACATCGGAATTCAATGTCTGGAGAAACGGAAAACCCCGAAGAAACCTCGCGGGATAAAGTAATGTCCACCAGGTACCCCACATGCGAATATCTGGCTGACCCCGATGGGAATAGAACCAGGTTCGCCGTGGTGACAGAACAGTGCCCATCCTCGAGTGTTTGGTCTTAGTGTGCTTTTGTAAATATAACTCATGAAAAAAAATTTTTTTTGTTTTTATTGCTTTTAGCTACTGATGGTTATTTAGCAAACGGTTCATATTTTTCTGTGTCTTTATTAGGGAGCGATATTTGATAATTTAAACGTATATTTGTTTGCTCTAATACTCACCTGTTGGAAAGTTTCAGAAGGGATAATTTATGTTCCTGTTTTAACCGATACATGTCATGTCTGAAAGACTTTATATTCGTATTGGTTCCTAATAATTTATTTTTGAGTTACATAATTTAATTACGGTAATAAGAAGTATTTACAATTAACAAGAAATTATCTATATAACTAATGAGCCTACTTTTCTCTACATGGATGCGAATAATTTTGATGATTTCAGAGTTACATAGCGGATATGTCTTGACGTCTCGTTGATAACGACATTATCATAGATATAAACAGAAACAAATGCAATACTAGTGAGACAATTAAAAATACACACTTGCCCTACCTGAAACTTGAACACATAATGCCTCGTACCGTAATCTGGCATACAGCTAACTACATTACAGAGGTAAGATTCGAAGCATCAACTTCAGTGGAAATCAGTCTCAAGTGTTTGTAGACTGGGTTTATCAAATTCAAATTTTTTACAGGGGCGTAATTTTAAAAACACGTGAATGAATCATTTAAATCATGTATGTTTACCTGGCCTAAAATAGCACTTATTGTGTGCAGAATTACGTAGAAATAGTTTGACTGCTTGGAATATGGCGTCAAAGCTTTAGTTTCTCGTTTGGCGCCATCGTAAAAATAAGCCTAAAAAATGCCCTGTATAGGCATATCTGATGGGTATAATAAATGTTATAAATGCAAATATTGTAGCTGAAATTTATTTGATTATTTAATAGAGATAATAATATTATATATATGTTTTATATTTCACCATTTTGAAAAAAATTATGTCTGACCCACTTACATAATGCAATTCCACAGTAGTACTACTTAGGCGCAAACACTGGTGGTAATCCAACGATTCTTTCCCGATATATGACATAAATGTTTCACTTTATCTTCTGGCTATATCTTACAAAAAGATGATAAAAGATTATATCTATATGAATATTTGGTGCTTCTAATGGCTACTGCCAGCATACTAAGAATAACTGGAAGTTGTTAAATGGTTTAATAGATATAACTAACTTATCTAAGTGATTGTTATGACTTACGTGCTGTAAATAAAGCCAGACGCACCTAAAACATAGGCTACTATATCACTCCTAACGTTATAGTTCCTTGGGAATTGGTTGGTTGATCCCGAACATATGACATAAAAGCTCCATTTTCTCATGTGGTACTATTTTAATTATTATATTGGCACATTCTACGTTCGTCATAATACTGATACATATTGAAGTCGGTTAAAATAGTTTGGGACATACGAAAATATTTTCATGGCTGTAATTTTGAAAATATGTGACAACCTCCAGTAAATCAACTACAAATGTATAACTTGTAGCCAGAATTTAATATCAAACAGTACATCGTATCCCGAAATGTGACAAAAAAGATTTATCTTTAATGTTGTGCTGTCTTCCAAAATGACTCAGCAAAATGTTCATTTATGTACTTATTTAATACTTGCAATGACAGTGCCAGCATACGAATTTAAGTTGTAATCGNCGGTGCCTGCATACGAATTTAAGTTGTAATCGGTTACATGGTTTTATAGATAGAGCATAGTAGTCTATAATGTTTATATGGCAGTCATTTTAAAAATAATAGTGTGACCCACTAAATATGTCATCATACACGACGTACTGTAGTATTATTACTTTAGTGTCATATTAAGTAGGAATCTGTTTGTTTCCCGGGATGACAAAAATAAATTTTTCATGTGGCGCTACCTTAGAAAATAGTGGAAAAAAAAAGGCTACATTTTGACACAATTGATGCTTGTTTAAGATACTTTCAGGATGACAATTTTAGTGGAAATAAGTGAAACGTAGATATATCAAATGATCCTAAAATATCTATATTACTTTTATTTTTAAATAAGTGATTTATCCATTTAAATTGCATATATGAATATGGCCGACAATAGAATTGCTTATATGCCAAATATGACAGGAATAGACTGTGTAGTTACCCATATATAACGTTTAAGATTTTTTTTTCATGTTGCACCATCTTCCAAAAGGGCAGATTAAAAATTTTATTTTTTTATTAATTCAATACTTACATTGTGCACTGTCATCCTAACAAATTTGGATTGGTTCAATGGTTCCCGAAATATAATGAAAAAGCTTTATTTTCAATTTGCACTATTTTCCAAAATAGTGCCCTAATAAAATTTTTGTTTCTAAATTAAATTATTACATTATACACCGGCAACGTACCAAATTAGGTTAAAACTGGTCCAATGGTTCCCATGATATAATGGAAAAGTTTAATTTTTTCAATTTGTACTAAAAATATAACGTGTGAGGAATTGGGCATATTAGAGCGGTGCTGTCCCACAACCACCCCCACCCCCCTTCTCGCCTTTATAACCAGTATAGGGACTTAGAGAGGCAGGTGGCAGTCGTTGTCCTCACAGGCAAAGGTCAAGCAGAGGCCAACATGCGCTGACAAGCCACAGGTGTCGCTAAGGCGTNGCAGTCGTTGTCCTCACAGGCAAAGGTCAAGCAGAGGCCAACATGCGCTGACAAGCCACAGGTGTCGCTAAGGCGTCACCCTGCCACCCCCACCCCCTTCACCACCTACGCCTCTAGCGAGACCGTGAGATTTGTTGAGCGTCGAGATATCACAAAATAATCATGTGTATTTCGCCGAAAATCAGAAAATACGCACCGAGAAACAGCTGACAAGCTGGAAACACCCCTGGGACAATGTGGATATGTACCGCGGAGAAATAGCTTACAGAGTAAGCTAGGGGCAAGGTGCCCCCTTCCCCCCACTCACCAACCTTCAGGAACCAGGGCACATTTTGTGAAAGGCATTGTTCTGTTTTCGTCCCACCACCCCCTTCCCCAATAAGACGACACATGCCGACAATTAGGGAAGGAAGCTAGAGAGTATATAAGCTTCCTTGTGGGGTAGGTGAAAAGGTCAGTTCTTTATCGCCGCGCAGAGGGTCAGTTCTTCATTACCGAGCCGAGAGGTTAGTTCGAGAGTCAGTCAATTACCACGCAGAGTTAAAGGGAGCAGTCGTGCAGAGAGCGTTTGCCCGGGGGGATCGGAACCCTGGCCACGTCAGTAGAGCAGTCCAGGGGAGACGACACCAAATGCGGGCCTTTTTCCAAGGCTTACCACTTCGCCGGAGCTCATCCCCAGATACCAGCACCCACAGCAGAGTTAAGTATACAACCAGCCGCCCAGAGAAGCCCCACTCCACCAGGAAGTTGCCCCAGTTAATACGAGTAGCCAAATTAGAGTACCACACCTCGGAAGTGTTGCTGTATGTTGTTTTTTGTTCAAACTCGAGGCAATATAGTTATCCAGTTAAGTGAAACGTCAAAAGACTACCTTATTGAAAACCCCCTTAAATATACACCTGGCTTGGTTGAAAACAATACAACTGCTATTTCTTTACTAAAAATTTTATGTGGACATAGTTTAATGAAATTCGGTTAACATTTTTAACAGTTATTAGGGGGATGGCACATACATTCAGACATTCGGATAATAGCATTTGTCTAACTTTACTTTAAAAAGTTGCCTAAATCTGTAAACCTCATACAAATACGGTGGTTATGATTGAAAAAAATATTCCTTCTTTGCCATTAAAATAATTCACATCGGAAGTCGTTATACACAAAAGCAGGAGTTAGTAAACCGCGCTATCACAGTTAATGTTACGACTGATTACATTATGGTTGCGATTGGCTGCGTAGAATTTATATTGGTGGCAGGGGGAGGGACTAATATCACTAAAACCTGACAACGAGAATGGCTATTATACAAATATGTGTGTTGTTTAATCAATGTCCGCGTTGAGTGGCCATCAGTAAGTAGCGACCATGCCTCGGTGATGGATTGGACACAGGTATAAACAATTTACATATTTTGAAAGTGGACGAATCTTTGGACTACGGAAGGCAGGGCGGTACTTGCGTCAAATTTTTTTGTATCTTTATCAGTGTGACCAAACATCGTGACGTGGTTGAGGGGAGGGTGTATGAGTGGGAACATAGTCAACACATACCTGCGGGAAAGGGACTCGGCGACTCAGAATGACCACTATGAGAGAGGAACATTTCGTCTTCTGGGAGGTGGGAATTAAAAATATTAACACTGTCTCTTTCCATCATCATAAACAATGCAGCGGCTTTATAAGTAACATTTGTTTCCACTCGCACATTAACGAGGTGATTTACTGAAAAAGACTTGAATTTTCAAAGTCCCACTTTAAATGACATCCTGACGACAGCGATATCTTCTGCAGTTTAATCGTTCTCAGGTGGCATGAACGGCTGAGAAATGGTGATTGAACTATTTCAGTGAAAAATACTGTTTTTCTTTATTGAATATGAATGACAAACGTACTCGAGTATGTAGGGCACTAGACAACATACAAATCCANTATTGAATATGAATGACAAACGTACTCGAGTATGTAGGGCACTAGACAACATACAAATCCAGAATTTATTCCTGAAAGATATAGAGTCAGAAAGGATAGCGTCATAGTATCACAGAGATTGGGGCGATCCTCTGTTCTCTGTCTTCCGTGGTAGCGATCACGGAAACTCTAACGCCGCAGTGATACGTTCAGCAGATTCTGCGGGTTCATGGCGCATCACAAACGGGTATTTTTCCAATTGTGTTATGCCAACCTATTTACTTTTCGGTTTTCAAAAGATTGATTTCGTGATGTTGACACCTTTAGTTGGCCAGCCAGGTGTAGTGATTTGTCACTTTTATGACACCCTCATTTGGCGCGGCATTTGCAAAAAATGCGGGACTCTCTGACCGTATCACCGCATATACCCACGCTAGGGGCTGTGCGACTCTTTAATTAGACTAAATTACAAAAGCCTGTATATAGATTATTTACTTCAAATAACGTATGATTAGTTACTATTTATTTAAAATTTTATCTTTTGAACTAGGAAAAGTTAACATTGCCATTGTACGTAATGCCTACTAGTAATCAATCGACAACTTTGAAATTACCATTGCTATAAACTCACAGATATTTTACTATTCGGTGATTTGTTTTTAAAGTGCATTTAAAACACCTTATTTTATCAAAAACTTATTTAATTATATAACATTAAAAACACTGAGTATAACGAATACACTGATTTTTTATAACATATTTCTAACGTCACTGTAGGTATCTCAGCCATTTTCCATTTTCTTACCTGCAGCTGCGATAAGTTGAGTTGCGTCGTGCACTGACAACAAACGAAGCGCTCCTTTCCTTGGTCACACCACTCGCTTGTACTCGCCTCCTACCAAGGCGAGCCAGGTTCGTTTCCCGGCGGGGTCGCCCTGGACTTGCACATGTGAGAATCGTGTCGGACGATGCCGCTGGTTGGCGAATTTTCTCGGGTTCTCCCGTTTCCCTGCTCCATTATTCTTACTCTGCTCCATACTTGCCTCGCTTTACCCTCATCAGCTCTCAAAAACCTCGATTTTAAGAGCCACTCTTATCTCTTCACTCACTCACCACTCACTTGTGGTAACGCACATGCGAGTTAGTTTTACAATACTGTTTTTTTAAAGTTATCAGAAGCGTTCGTTTAACCTTGAAGAATTAGCATTATTCAGGGTATAAATATAAATGTATATATGCTTAAAAACACTAATTATATATATATAGAAATTAACGTTAATAAAAAAATTAACAAGAAGGATACGTGCGATTGAAATTAATTTTATACCACAGATTAGGTACATGACAATGCACAAATGATTAGGATTACAGAACTCAGACCACTACATAATCTCTGTCCTTGAGAATTCAGTATGGTGTGAAGCCTCCACGTGCTGCAATCAAACCCCCGACGTCGTGGCATGGAATCAGAGGACCTAAATATGTTCCCGGGGAATCTCCCTCCATGCAGTTTATATGCTAGTCAACAAAACATCAACATTGACTGATGGATATTAGTGACGAACAAGTCGCCTATCAACCATATCCCAGACATGTTCGATGGGCGACATGTAAGGCGAACATGCAGACCAGGGAAGTAGTGGTACTCTTCTTCCATTGAAGAAGGGTACCATGTGGCCAGGCATTTTCCAGCTGAAATATGGCATGAGGAGTTGTCTGAACGAGAGGCAGTAACTTGGGCTCTGAAACCTCCCCAATATAGCGGTTGCTTTTTACATTGCCCTCAATACATAGGAGTCAAGATCGCATGTTGTATGCAATGGTGCCCCAAACAATCGCACTTGGCGTTTGTCCACTATACCGATGCAGGCTGCCAGTTTGCGATAACTATGGTAGCGTCTAATACGTTTGCGGCCATAACTATAGGAAAGGTTGAAGCGGGACTCGTCCAAAAACAATATCTTTTTTTTGCCCCTCAGCACGCCATCTGCAGCGTTCACGTGCCCATTGCAGTCTAAAGCGTTTGTGATTTCTGGACAATGGAAGCCAATGCAATGGCATGTTTGTCTCAAGTCCATCCCGCAGCACACGGTGTCGTTTGCTGCAGTGCTCCAGTGTCGAGCCAACGCTATGAACGAGGGTGTACGGTCCGTTACGGCCATGAGGACAAGATGGTGGTTATCCCCTGCTGTGGTCACATTGCATGGTCCAGTACCCGCTGGTCACTGCGTACTACCCTCTTCAAACCACTGGTTCCACACACACACATCACTGTCGTAGCAGCATGCCCTGTACAAGCCGAAATGCCACGGTATTACAAACCCGTCTCTGGGAGACCGATTATTCTGCCCAGTTTGAACTCACTCACATGCTGATATGGCGCCCTTTGACGTCGACGAGGGATACTTGCCCTTTCTTTCACTTCGTTTGACGGCTCTTTATTAAATGAGTTTGACGCAACACTGTTCTTTAAAGTCACACAAGAGAGGGCAGGGCGCTGCTGGGCCTACGTGTAGGCCATCTCTCCCTGGTACACCTTTCTTAATATTTTCCGAGTTTGGATTCATTGGGTCCATTCTTACTGGGTGTTACAATTTTCACAAACACTAGTGTATATATAGCTACAACTCAGTACTGTACAGAGTAAAACTTATACAAACCGTCATACATTTTGTGCGGTTAAGGAAAATACTCATATCTTCAAGCAGCACGGAAGTATAAAGATTATAGCTTTCGTTTAAAATTTTTCGTATTGTTTAGGTTGCCTTACACGAGGAAGATTTGTTGATGTGAACATATGTTGGGTTTGGACTGGCACGAATAAACATGTATTTGCATAGAAACTTAGAAATATTCATACTGCCTTTACGGTCGGTGCCGTATTTCGACATATCGTATTTAGCTTGGCTAGATGTTAATTTGTTCGTTAGTTTTCCTGGGGCATCAGACGTTTTTGTATTGGTAAAAAGCGGACCGGTGTATCAGTCGCAGCTTACCGAGCGCAAGTTAAACTGTCGACAGTGTTTTTTTTTAAACCTCAAGCGGTGGGAAATAATTTAAATCTTTAAAATTTTGTTGGCAAACAGTGTAAATTTCATACCTGGATCCCAGAATCTCAATAGGATTATGATATTTGGTTTGAAACTCTTATTTTTATAGGTTGTTCGCGATTAAGTGAGCACTTTTGAAAACCCTGCTTAGGATCCAGTTTTGTTCCAGTTTTGAACCCTTCCACCATATAAAATATAATTTGCCATTCTCCTTATCGCTTTATTCATGTGATTTCCAAGTAAAGTCTTGGAAATTTTACAAATGCAAAATTTACTTATAGACAAATTAATATTCTAATGTGTATAACAGAAATACTTCCTTCGGTGGCAGTAACTTGAAGCGTTAGACTTTTAACATAACGTCATGGGTAAATAGCTGTGTTTAATAACTAGCTGCCTATTAAGGAAGAACCTGCATTTCGGTATGTAATGTTGTATTCATAAGTAGTGATATTATCAATGTTTCTTTGCTGTTGACTTTATATAGCCCCCCATTTATACTGGAAGTTAAAGTGGTGGCTTATAAGCTAAAACAACTTCAATTTTCATCTTAGCGTGACGTATCCATCAACATATATATAAATATATATATATATATATATATATCTCTCTCTCTCTCACACACACACACACACACACACACATACCTGGCTCAGCCCGGATACGAACTTGGTTCTTATGGAAAAACTATATGTTTAGGACCCTGTCGGCAGACCATCTTTTTCTCCAAAGGGGTATTTCAGCAATTCAATTTAGTTATTTCATTATTTTTAATATTTATTTACTGTCAATCACTTTCACCTTATTGCAGAGGACTCCCTTACTTAACTATTTTGAGGCATTTTATCACTAAATTCCCACTG
>NQII01007157.1:43661-97867 GCA_002778355.1 Clitarchus hookeri | reverse complement strand
GTTTTTAGGGCATATGTTGTGAAAAAATCCCTGATCCCAATAAACATTGGCAAAATAGTAGTATTGCGACAGGTAATGAAAACAGCTTTGTTTTAAGAAGGTGGGTACTTATTTTTAAATGGCGGCAAAATAGACATTTTGGCTTAGTATGTGATATTGTCTAAACCATGTGAGTGATTTCATCTTAATATTGTGTTTTGAAAGTATATTTTACAAACACCAAATGCATTCACACAAAGTCTCTTTTGACAAGCATTACGTTAGGTACAACCAAATGAAAAATTAAATTTTTTATGTCATATATCTGCAGAAATCCAAAAGATTCCCACAAAATTAAACAAATAAGTAGCATATTGCAAGCCATGTTAATGTCTGTTTTGAGGGGGTCCGGCACCTATTATTTTTGAATTAACGGCCATACAAACATTTTACCTCAGTATGATATATCTAGGAAATGGATTTCAACAAGCTTTGTATGCTGGTGTATCTATGATTACCATCAAATTGTTCTTTATAGAGCCTGATTCCTCTGCAATTTACTAAGATAGCCTCATATAAAAAATNGATTACCATCAAATTGTTCTTTATAGAGCCTGATTCCTCTGCAATTTACTAAGATAGCCTCATATAAAAAATAAAGGTTTTTACGTAACACCTCGGGAAACAATCCACTGAATGGCGCCAATTCGGCGAAAAAGTTGAATTGTAGTAGGCCATATTAATTTTAAGGTTTATATCACGATCTGAGAATAATTATATAAGCGGCTATGAACACTTTAGTTCAATGTTGTATATGTACGAAATCGCGTTTACTTTTTTAACTTAATTTTGTGTATTGTATTTTTAAAAATTATCGAATGCGCTAATAAAAAATTTTTTTATCCTCCTTTTATGAAGATCGACACATAAACAAAAGAGTTTTGATGACATGACTCAATGACCAATAAACCGACTATCATAAATAGGCTAGTGAGATTTAGTTTTTTTTTTATTTAACCATACGTTAGTACACTAGAAGTGTTTATTTTAATCATAACTTATGTATGCAGAGATACATTTTTGGCGGTATTTTGCAATATAATAACATGTTAGGAAATTGAACATTTTGCCATATTTCCTAACCAATTCAACTAATTTCCCCCAAAATTGCTTAATATAAGAGCTACAAATATCAATGTAAACCTACATGATTAAAACGCGGTCAGGCATTGATTTTCCTAGTGGCGGCATTATAAATATTTTAGAAATTTTGTGAAATTTAATAAACAACATAACGTCATTCACCTCAAAGTTTTATGGTGTCAGTTTATAATAGAACCATTGTATGCATACCATCTTTTTAGACAATTTTTTAAGATAGCAAGGAATAAGAAAATAAAATTTTTATGCCATATTTCAAGAAAGATTCCACCGATTTCTTTCAAAATCTCCACTCGAGTAGCGCTACGAAAAACTATGTAAACTTACGTGCTTTAAGTGGCGCAGACACTAATTTTCTAAACGATGACCATGTAAATATTTCAGGTTAGTAAAAGCTCTCATGAAAACCTTTAGACTGATAAAATGCGAAGTTGATGCTCCGTATCTGACCTCCTAAATGCAGTTGATCGCTCGCAAGCTTATGGGGCGATTATTTTCTTGTTTCGCGTCGCGGGTAATGCACGTGCATACTCATGTCACACTACTATTTCTTATGTTTCTGGTTTCATTTCTAAAAATATTGCTTTTAATCGAGACTTCCATGCCTTCTTAACAACCCAGCTTTTGAGATTTCATTTGAATAATTTGCACCAATGTAAAGGATAGTAAGTAAGTTCTTCTTTATATGTTGCGCACTTCTATGAAAATATTTCATACATGCACTCAGTTTGGGACAAGTNAATATTTCAGGTTAGTAAAAGCTCTCATGAAAACCTTTAGACTGATAAAATGCGAAGTTGATGCTCCGTATCTGACGTCCTAAATGCAGTTGATTGCTCGCAAGCTTATGGTGCGATTTTTTCTTGTTTCGCGTCGCGGGTATTGCACGTGCATACTCATGTCCCACTACTGTTTCTTATGTTTCTGGTTTCATTTCTAAAAATATTGATTTTAACGAGACTTCCATGCCTTCTTAACATCCAAGCTTTTGAGATTTCATTTTAATAATTTGCCCCAATGTAAAGGAAAGTAAGTAAGTTCCTCTTTATATGTTGCGCACTTCTCTGAAAATATTTCATACATGCACTCAGTTTGGGACAAGTACGCTTAAATTACGCGACATAAATAGAACTGCGTAAAAATATAAAGGTTTATAATATTATCAATTACACACTGTAAGATTTTACATCTAATTTTCCGAAAATAATTCGTAGTATGGTTTTCAAAATGCCGTCTCAAATTCATATTTTATGTAGATATTCACCATCTATACCATCACCTTATCATAATTGAGCTATATTTTCCCAATTCCTTAATTGTGTAAACAATGAACTGAGTATAGTACAAATAATATACATATCCTTTAGAACACACAATACCCTATCAATATCTGCAATGTTCCCGTTTGTTCCGCAGTCGTCTCGTAATTGGCTCAAAAGGGTGTGGTTCGGTACATTCCTGCCTGGATATCGTTCCGCGGTGATACGTTGGGCTGCTGGTTTATTACTTTCACATCGCTCATAAACTGACAGCATGTCTGTTAACTCTGTCCATGTGTACCGCTCCATGAACACACTAGTAGCTTCATACAATGTACTTACGAACATACGAAGCAAACAAGTGACTCTATGTTATATGGACAGCTAGCGATATTTATTCAGAAGAAGTGTAACGTCCGTCAAATGTCGCTACGATATTATCTATGCAACGCGTCGTGTGTGTGTGTTGACGATGTCGCTGCCATGACACATTAGATGTTTCGATCATTTAACATCCATTTCTCGAGAACCATGGGATGTCACACATTCACACAGGTCATTTTTTGTTGTTAAATGAACCATAATACTTACGTATTGTAAGCTAATGAATGTGTGGAACATGTGGTTTACGGTAAGTGTTAAAATGTCTTCCACCATCACTTCTGCAGGACACCTAACAGCCAACCATAGACTCATGGCGGTAGTGTGGCCAACGTGCTAGCCACTTAAACGTTTATAGCAATGAGTACGTATATCTACATCAAAATCCGCAAGACTCTTCTCGATCTACTGAATAGGTGAAGGAGTCTACAAAAATGTGTGTAGTAGTCTTGGTCATTACAATATTATTACTGAAGTTGAATCAAACGGACGATGCCACTGGTAGGTGGATTTTCTCGGGAATCTCCTGATTCCCTCTGTCTTACTTTCCGGCGCTGCTCCATACTCACCTCATCACCCTCATCGGCTCTCAATACCTCGCTTTTAAAAGCCCCCCAATTATCTTCACTCACTCAAATATCAACAGTGTTAAAATGACAGGAGCATTTTAAGTAAGGTGAAGATGAAATGTTGGCACCCAGAAAAATTTGTTAAATGGAGATGACTTGCGAGTTCACGTAAGGACATGACAGCCAGCTATCCTTATACGAGGGCAAAAGGCGTAATATAACTAACTATAAGAGGTCTTAAGGCGTACTTGGTCCTACCACCTTGACACTATGCTCTAGCAAGTAAGAACAGTCATTTGGTGGCAGGAATCTAAGTTGGCGGTGGGACGAAGGCCAAATGGCGGTGTTATTGATAAGTGCTGAATTGTAATAGGTGTGATGTGCAATTAGCATATGTGTGTGTGATTGGTATAGATACTCTTGACATATCCGTATTTATCATAGTTCTAGCAATGATACAAAATAATATTTCTGTAAATTTATTAATCTACAGTATAATTTCACAATTTTTTTTTTTGCGTGTATAAGACACAAATAGTTGTATGCAGGAATTTGGGTCCTAATGACTCATCCACACCATGGTTACTAGAGATGAGACAAATAGTTTCTAGAGAGACAGGGCCGAGGACAGAATAGGCAATGGCCTTTATTACTGAGATATCCCAACATTAATATACACTAATTTATTTTAATAAAAAAACAGACATCAGATAGCCGGGCTTACAAATACATCTTAGTTTCTAAGTGTCAGTTACGGAGGTGTATCCCATGAAGCACAATTCGCACAGCAACCAGTCCCGAATATCTTCGTCAAGACATATGTCAGTCAGCAAGTATTTCTACATCGCTGGAATTTCGCGAGAGAAGAATGCAATAGACATGGAAATTATTCGCTTGTAAACAATGCAGCATAAAATTGAGCTTGCCATCAGCAATTGTGGTGGAAAGGATTTTCCTTCTGCTCGGACAACATAAGTACATTTTGTGCTAAATGAAATCTGGGTACTACCTACAACTCTATCGTCTTTTGAAGTGGCGGTTAGCAGAGAAGTTTTCCGGAAAATTACAAATGTTTCGAATGGAGGGTGTCGCGATTTAGCAAGAAAATTTGAATAGAGAGTGGAGTGGAGAAGTTTGGGCGGCCCTTAACATCGGATACTTGAGAGCTGGTGATGGTGAACGAGGTGAATATGGAGCGGTACTGGAATGAAGGGCGGGGGAATAGGAGATACCCGATAAAACCCGCCGACCAATGGCATCAAAGGAACGATCCCCACATTGGGAATATCCGAGAGGGACCCTGCCGTTAATCGAACGTTGTTCGAATTTGTAGGAGGAGAGTAGTCTGGCCACTTCAACACTGCGGCCTCTTCATGTAATTTGAGTGAAAGAAATATGGAGGAAAGAAAATCATTGGTATGGTTGGAGCAAAAGTGACTGATTAATTGATCTGTATTGGCTAAACGGAGTAGGGTGCTATTAAATTACTAACAAAAAATATGGAAGGGTAGAGGTGATCGACGGTGTGAGGGCATCGACTATATAGTCAATAAATGTGGAGGTTTGGAGCAATTCGTACTCTGGTGAGTAAATAACGACGGAGGGAACCGAAAAAATTGAGTAGGTTGATTAAGTATCCAATAGAAATTGGTGATCGATTAAATAATATATTTACAGAACTTATAGTGATTTGGTATAGTAAATTATTTGTTGCTTGCTGTCAAAGAAAGTGTAAATCCCGCTGCCATTATTCTTTAAAAACATGGTGAATATCAAACCTCCTACATTAAAACTAATATAAAACTCTTTTTTAAATATTTCCAACACTTTTATTAATTATCATTATGTTAAAATTTACTTTTTTTCATAATAAGTAATTATTTTAGAAATATATACAAATTATAATTTTTAATAATTTTCCCGGTTTTTTTTATATATTTTTTTTTTAATCTTTACTTGCTCAAGTTAAACCCTAAATCAATACTGGTCATGGAAGTCCAGGTTAAAAGTGATGTACTTCGAAGATCGGTCACGCCATAGTATATCTAATCACAGTGAACACAGTAATGACATTTTCCAGTAAGTATCTATCTTCTGCAAGTATTTATAGTTAGCTTGCTTGTTGAATACCACCAATAGTCCTGGGAAGATGCTGTCTCCACACCTGCTCGTGTCATCTCACATGTGTCTCTATATCAACACGAGCTATCCCTGTGGATAGAGCTCTAATACAATACACACAAGCATTTCACTGCGGAAGTGTTTTGTCGATTTAGGTGTCCATATACCAATATAATATACATTGAAAAATACCGTAAGACGTCTTTGTAAATGACGCATAACCTAAAGTGTATTTTTCGATTATTATTACAAAAACTTTCAGTTAACTCAAAGTACATTTTTTAACTTCTAAACACGAGTATTTGAGAAAATAAACAACAGGTTCATGTGTGAAATTTGGAATTTTTTTTTTCTCTAGAATTACCACAAACTACTCAAGAAACGTTTGCACGTTTGCCTATTGAGAATTGAAGAATACCTACTTAACAGAATGACAATATCCACAAAGAATATATATTCAATATTTGGAACAATCATTACTGTTTAACTTCCAATATGCAAGTACCTAATATTAAAGGGTGTTTTATACATCGACTGGCAAGAGTGAACCACCGAGATTACGAATAATTGGATACATCCTTGACACACCCATTGCCATTTTAATTACCACGTCTGATTGCACGAATCAGACTTCCATCTCTAATGATCTCACTGTCCAAAAACGTTCAGCTATTACAGAAAAGCCTCATAAACCTATGTGTTGCCCAGAGTTAGGAAAGAGAACAGCGTGAATCAAAGACACCTTTGTTATTTCAGTTATGTCAGTTGCATCAAAGTAAGTAACTACCACAAGAAATTATAAAACATTATATTTGCTACAAGCACTGTTTCACAGTAGTCATTGCCGCTCAACACTACTCGTGCGATACATATTAATTGTTAATATTCCACAATCAATTTTTTTATTTCGTCTTATTTAAGTCATAGACTATCTGCGTTTGGTAATTTTCCGCTTTGAAATAAATCACCCAATGTTAATTTGAAGATTATTTCACCAACTGGTGTGAAAAGCGATAATTGTGAGTGATGCGCATTTAACATCTGTACGTTCACAGCTCTCCTTCTTATGTTTTTTGTGTACACGTCCGAGCGGAATGATACAAACTTACAGCTGGCAAGAAGATGCAGCAGCGACCGGATGTTGATGTGGTCCAGATCTAGTGAAGCATGTTCAGTGGAAGCACCAAAGACATTCAGTTTTTGTTCGAAAGTAGCTGGATGACTTTTGTGCTTTACTGTACCTGCGTCTCGCCACCTGGACTACATCTGCGGCAGCCGGGAGATGATTGTCTACATCAGACACGGAGGGGAGTAGAGTGAGTGTATTTACGACCACAGCTTAAATTCAGAACCATCGCTACATAAGTTGTTTCAACTAATAAATTTAGATGTAAATATTCTTCAATGTATATATATATATACACACGCACAAATAACACTTTCTCGTGTGTCACAATCTTTGAAAGGTGATTTCCTAAAACAAATGGAATATAAATGTAGATTTTGTACCTAATAAGATCATTAATTGTGTTATTCATTCTATAAAAATTGGATATAGAAACCATTTACTTAAGCACAACGGAAACTAATCGAAGGAAAATTATTTCCATGATAAATCTGTAGTCAACGTCATCAACTTTTTAAATTGTATGACAATTCGTATCACAAGAAGGAATTTCCTTTTTTTATTATATGGAAATTGTGCCTGACACGTCATATTATGAAATGCGATATAATAATTTTTATTTTGTACTTAATTACATTTAGAGACAGCAAACAAAATAAGAAATTATTTCACAAAATTTGTAAAAAGTTAAATGTTGCTTGCTTCATTGTGTCATTTCAATGTTATGCTTTAACAGTGGTAGTACCACGCCCCTCTCACTTAGAAGAACCTGAAACATTTCCTTGAGAGGTAACGTCAAAGAATTTCACGTGTGGTAATATGGCAAATAATGCCATTTTCCGTTGAAATTATTTATTGTATTTTTGATTGCCTCGTAATTTAACACCACCAATGCTTCATATCAATCTTGCATCACCATCATAAAAAGCTGGCGATAACCATCCCAAAAATTACATTAGTTTTCTGCTCTCATTACTGTAAAGAAAGTTTTTCATTTTTTTCATTGTCAGCACAGAGTTATTTGGAAACACAATCAATCCGCTTACTTGCATTTGTGAAGATTCTTTGCTCACACACGGAAGTTCTGAGTACTGTGCGAACATTTGAAAGACCGAGAGTGAATTCTGTATTCGCTGCTACATTTTTCAAAAGCACCTGTCCCCTATTATTGTCGTGATGACCGGGGTATCGACCACATATAAAATGTATTGATAATTTGCTAGTGATGCCAGGTTCACTCACTGCGCAGTAATACTATGATGAAATCCTGCAGTTGGATAAGCGACATTTCATGGCTGAGTGCCTAGGAGTTATTCATTTATGATAGTGATCGCCCTCTAACATTTGTTTACTGGGGAAGTTTGTTTAGTGTTTCGGTATTCCATGGCCTTTCCAGTCACCATATTCGGAGTCCAGCGATCATTTGAGGGCCTATAATGAATATTAGCTTCGTACACGCAATACTAGAAATTATTTGGTGCAGAATACGCCAAAACCGTACTTAAGTCATCTAGATGATAAGGTACGGCATATCACGTCCTTCAGGTCCGGTATTACAGACGCATGTAACCAGCAATATGGGTTACAGAAATTGAGACACCGAACATAGAATTGTTGATTTATCAATCTCTGCTATAAAAAATCCGTAATTCCTTTCTTAGATATCTTCATACCAGAGCCGAGTACATTTCAGATACTGCAAGCAAACCATTTCGCATTCTTACAACATAAGTTTAGATTTCTAAATACAGTATAACTTTTTCCCCCAAAATTTTTACACTTTAACAACAGCGGTTTTTAAAGAATGCCCTAATATACAGATGGAAAATATTCGTGCAAATTTGCTCGTTGTTAGAAAAGTTGCTTAGTTTCATTCTTAGCACAATTTCTTTGAAATAAAACATTACAAATATGATGTACACTAAGTTTCAAAAATAATGAGGAAGCCAAAAAAAATCGATTAAGTTGGACGTAACTTTATACATGTGTTGGATTGGCAATTTCTTGGAGAAGCAGTCAAAACACCGGTCATTTTTCATTAGATATTCCACCATGACAATGAAGAGACTGTTACAAGGCATGTGAGAGCATCACACGGTCAAAACAATTAGGGAACATCACCGAACATACAGCATGACACAAGGTTGTGTTAGACAGTTCTATCAGGAACTGATGGAGCATTAACCACCGATTATTGAACTCAGAACTAGGGTTTTACATTAAATATTCAAGAAATATTAAGAAATTACAATATCACAGAAACGCCTGTTCGTTGTTCGGTGTTAGCATATAGAACAGCATGTAACAACATGACTTGTGTTTTTTAGTGTTAGAGTTTGTTCCAAAGATGAAATGTTTACTTAAATTAGAAGAGTACAAAAATAATTCTTAAGTTTAATTGTCGTTGCACTGTACAATGACACCCTGGAAATTAAGGTCAAAATTATAAACCCCGCCTGCCGGATTTGTTTTCAAGTAAAAAATTATTTGTATTTTTATTTTAATAAAGCAATAAAAGCTTAAATTAAACACAACCATGGGGTGTAATTTCACCATTTAGAAGTTATAAAATTTATTTTTTTATTATTGTAAAGTTAACCTGCGAAGGTGGAAAATCAACTCTTCCTTACAGTAATAGTTTATCAGTTTGACAGTCTAATATCAAGCAAGAAGAAAGAAGTGAGAAATAAATTCGGCGTAGTATGGATCCACTGACGCTTGGCAGGTAAAGATAACAAAGTGTTTGAAACTGTGTAATCAACCAGTATCTTGTACTTTGTAATCTTGACTGTACAAGCTACTTCACGCTTGGTTTATATCTATGGCAGCTGGGAGCGGAGTGTCTACATTAAAATAGCTAGGTTCAGTAATCTGAAGTGTATGTGTTTGTCATCACATAAGAACTTCTGATAATGCAAACTGTAATTCTACGAGCAATGCGATGTATCTGTTTTATACTTTCACTATAATATACACTGAAGAGCCAACAAAAAACTGGCACACCTGCCTAATATCGTGTAGGGCCCCCTCAAGCACGCAGAAGTGCCGCAAGACGACGTGGCATGGACTCGATTAATGTCTGAAGGTATGCAGGAGGCAAATTCACACCATGCATCCTGCAGGGCAGTCCACAAATCCAATCTGCGCCAATTTGAGAAAGGGTTGCACGTCTGTCACGTTTAATGATTCTCGTCAGTCGTCGTTTGTCCCGTTCTTTCACGATCTTGTTTCCGGCCGCAGCGATGTCGAAGATGTGAAGTTTTACCCGATCCCCGATATTCACGGTACACTCGTGAAATGGTCGTACGCGAACATCCAAATTTTATCGCTACCTCGGAGATGCTGTGTGCCATCTCTCGTGCGCCGACTAAATCACCACGTTAAATCTTGATAACCTGCCATTGTAGCAGCAGTAACCGATCTAGCTGCCGACTTCATTGAGTTACTCTGATTGGTTCCATACCTCTTAGTTTTTTTTTTTTTTTTTGTTCTTCTGTGTTAATGTGAACCTTTGTGATGAAAAATTGCCAACACACAAGTTTTCATGATTTTCAACTTACAACATATAAGTGCAGAATATTTGTAGCCTACTTACCAGTAGGAAGAAAGGCTTATGAGATCACATTCCTGTTTGTGTTTCTGCGTAAATACGTGTGTGTGTGTGTGTGTCTGTTTGTACCAGCGTGTAAATGTGGACCTCCTCCACACTATCGCTATTAAATGTGTGAATTGGAGAACTGAATTTCACCTAACACATTAGACATATAATACTAGGGATGGACATCTAACTTTTATAGTTTTCGACCACACCGGATGCTTAATTTCAATGTGGCGAATATATAGCAATTTTGATTAGCATGATGTATCGTCGAAACTGTGTGATCAATTCCGAATTAACTGTGTGTTCTGGCTGTATACATTACAAATACCAAGTGTGTGTTTTGTTAGATAACATTGCAAATATAAATAAGGTTTTTAGGCCGATTCCTATCAAATCTGGAAGACAAGTAGTTTTGTGACAGGTCATGAAAACTGCTATGTTCTAATTATGGGGTACTTATTTTTAAAATGGCGGAAAAATAGTAATTTTGGCTTAGTATGCGATATTGTCCAAACCATGTGAGTAATTCCATCTTAACTTTGTATGCTGGAAGCATATTATACAAACACCAAATGTGTTTACGCAAAGTATCTTTTGTCAAGCATTACGAAAGGAACAATCAAATGAAAAGTTAAATCTTGTATTAATATTTCTGCAGAAATCCAACAAATTCCCACAAAATTAAACAAACAAGTATCACTATGGAAGGCCATGTAAATATATGTTTTCAGTGAGTCAGGGGCCAATTTTCGTAATGGTGGCCATATTAACATTTTACCTCAGTATAATTTATCTAGGATACGAATTTCAAATTACCTTTTTATAATGGCAATATATATTAAGACCATGAGATTGTTGTATACAGAGTTTGATTGCTCTGCAATTTAGTAAGATAGCCTCACATGAAAAAAAAAGTTTTAAAGTCATATTTCGGGAAACAATCAACTGATTCGCGCCAATTTGGCGAAGAAGTTGAACTGTAGTAGGCCATATCAATTTATATGTTATAAGAGTGGCAGGCACATGTTTTCAGAAAAGCGGCTATACAACACTTTAGTTCAATGTAGTATATCTACGAAACTATGTCAACTATTTTAAGATAACTTTGTATATTGTATCTATGACAATCACCGTATGTGCCAATTCATACATTTTTTATCCTCCTTTTATAAAGATCGACATATATATATATATATATGTGTGTGTGTGAGTTTTTAAGTCATACCTCGATGACCAATAAACCGATTACCATCAAATAGGCCAGTAAGCTTTAGTTATTATTTTTTATTTTTAACAAAATCGTTATACTAACATTGTTCAATAGAAGTATAAATTATGCATACAGAGATACAGTTTTTCCGGTAGTTTTGAAAAATAATGCGAGGTGAGGAAATTGAATATTTTGTCATATATCCGAAACTACTCAAATAATTTTCACCAAAATTACTCACTATTAGTGCTACAAATGACCATGGAAACTTATATGATTGATATGCGGTCGGACATTGATTTTCCTAGTAGCGGCAATACATTTAACATGATTGTCATGTTTATTAAACAATTTCACCAAATCCAACTGTACGTTTTATGGTGTCAGTATATATTAGGAGCATTATATACATAAACTTTTTAGGCAATTTTTTAAGATAACGCGGAATAAGAAAATTAAGCCTTTATGGCATATTTCAAGTACCAATCCACCGATTTCCACCAAAATCTCTACACAAGTAGCGCTACGGAAAAACTACGTAAACTTGCGTGTTTAAAGTGTCTCAGGCATTAATTTTCTAAAAGATAACCATGTAAATATTTCAGGTTTGTAAAAGCTCTCGTGAAAAACTTTAGACTGATAATATGCGAAGTTGATGCTCCGTATCTGACCTCCACAATGCAGTTGATTGCACGCAAGCTTATGGTGCGAGGATTTCTGGTTTCAAGTCGCGGGTAAGGCACGTTGGTATTTGTGTCTCACTACTGTTTCTTATGGTTATGATTTCATTTCTAAAGCTATTCCTTTTAAAGAGACTTCAAAACCTACTTTACATTCAAGCTTTGGATATTCCATTTAAATTATTTGCACCCATGTAAAGGAAAAATAGTAAATTCATGTTTATAAGTTAAGCACTTCTATGTAAATATTTCTTGCATGAGGTCATTTTGGAACAAATACGCTTAAATTAGGTGACATGCGTAGAATTGCGTAAAAATACACACGTTCATAGTAATAAAAATTGCATTTAGTAAGATTTTATGTATAATTTTCCGAAAATAATTTGTGGTATGGTTTTCTAAATGCCGTATCATATTTGAGCTACATTTTTCATAATTGTGTCTAAATTATAACACATATCTGAAAGAGGAAAATATGATTAATCAATCAGCGAAAGTAATTCGCATACACTTAAAACCATTATCTAATACGCAATCGAACAATTGATGAGGGAAAGGAAACAAATGATTATTTCTGTCCACGCTTGTCTCACAAACATTCAGGCTTCTGTAAATATTTTTCGCCTGTCAAGGTCGACCAAAACTTCCCCACTATGGGTGTATAATTTCATGTCTCCATTGCTCCACCTTATTTAACATCAATGTCCAAATACCACAACAATGTTGTTAAAATATTTGTATAATTTTCTCTCATATTCCACCTATATTATTAAGCACTTGTCGAATATTATTTGTTCGTATGACAGTATCTCTCATTTCCTCAGAATACCTGTCGTTCGTATACAAGTCCTGGCAAGAATATTACATTTCTGAGGAATGTATAAATAGTACACAATTGGCAATGGCATAACATTGATAGAAAACATGTGTATACAATATCGCATGGAAATATAAATGTTTTGTGCATCGTCCATCGGTTTTCTTTTATTACAGTTGAAAGATTTCCGGGTGAATTTTACAAAGATCGCAAATGTTCCGGCAATATTTTTACTCCTTTAAATTAATGTTTCCTCATAACCTTGCTTTTGCAAGCAATCATTTTAATTTTTCTCCCGGGTATACCTATGAGGACGTATACATGAAGTTAATAACTATATACTGTTCATGAGAAATGAGCACTTTTGAAATCAACCTTAGATAAATATCACTGCCCCTGTCTGCATGTATTAAAATGGATACATTGACTGGCATGCGCACTGTTGAGTTGGTGACGACCGAGGGAAAGTAGTTCCGTGTTTTAACGTAGAATAAAATGTATTTAAACGTTCGTGAATACTAAAATAATTAATTATGTTTTCTGCTTTTTTAAATTATGTAAGAATAGGAAATAGCAAATATGAAGGATATTTAATTTTCTCACAATTGCACATCTTTACTTGACCGACGTATGAATAAAGTGACAAGGCCCACGGCAATGTTATTCTTACATATGGTGGAAGAATACACTAAGTGCCTATAAGAAGATGTACTTAGTATACTGTTAAAGGTGGTTACCATGTAATCACCTACTAAACACGAAAAAGTAATTTTCAGTCTGGATATTTACACAACACGTTTACAATATCTATCGGTCCTTAATTGTGGGTGCGACTTCCCGTGGCGCAGTTGGTTGATGTGCCACTGGTCTGGGGTACGGGAGTTTCTGGGTTCGCATTCTATGAAAGGCATCGGTGTTACTCTAAGTTAGGTTGAAAGTTAGTTTATGAGCCATAACCCGAGATTACTTCTGTCATAACACCGGGGGACGTTAATAATCCCTTTCTGATTAACGGTTGTCGAACATATTTCCGTAATGTATTTGATTACAACTAGACTACACGGCCTTACACATAATTTAGTAGTTGGTACAATCTTTTCTCTTACTTCAGCGCTACAAAACCTATAGTAAGAAAAATGTTTGTTAAGATGAAATGAGAGAGTGAGAAAATTACATTTCAACTTTACTTATGTGCTGGTGTTAAAATTAATTAATGTATTTAAATTCACTTTTATAAATAATACAGCTTTGCACTTGGTTAACTTCATATGCCAGACTTTCTGTACTCTCATTACCAATGTGTTTTTGTTAACAATATTGAGAAATTATTAAACCTACAAATGACTCAAGTTTGTAATTACGACAGTCCGGAATTCCTTAAGACTTTCAGCAAATAAAATTTAAATTGGGTGTTTATGTTTGCATGACATGTGTTTTACAGATTAAATAGCGAAAATAAGGATTGTGTTGAGGTACTATACACATATAAGTGCTTTCCATATTTAACAGTAATTTGTTTAAAATCTTCAAGAATTTTTTTTTTCTAATTACATTATATATTTATAAAACGTTGTTGTCTCTAATTGGCAAGTTAACAGGGTGCTAATTACATAATATACTTACCTATGTTTAAATCATGAACTGTAAATGAATACATTATTTGCCTCGGCTGCAGACACAGAACATGTTGCAAAGGAAATTAAACAATTTTGGCCATTGATATGACCCTAAGGAATGGAACTAGATTAAGTTGTGTGTATTTCCAAAGTAAATATGTAAATGTTTCATAAAACTCAATTATTAACGAAGAAACTATGATTATTTTTTCTTATCTGTAGCACAGGAAAATATTATCCCGTAAGAAGAAAGAGAGGAGAGACGAGTTTTTCTTGGCATGGATTCACGGATAATTGGCAAGTAAATATATTTAAGATACAAGACTGTGTTACCAAAGAACTATTTGGTCTTGATTCGTTCACTGAACAAGCAGATTTAAACTAAGGTTTCGTCTGCTACAGCTAAGAGAAGACCCAAGAAGCCAAAAAAAACAGTTAATAGTTTGCAAACTGTTGGCAGTGCTAGCAAACGTTTGCATTTTTGACTGACGGACTTTCTTATATGGTTTGCAATCAGGCCATATAAACAAAAGTGACATTACCTATTATTTATATAATAGCAATATGGGCCAATTCTCCTACAATGATTGTTATAATTCAACAGAAGACCCACAAGCAGACGATAAACGAAATGCTAAATGTTACTTACGGCTGGGGAAATATTAGAAGCATGTATATGGGCCAATTACGGCAGACCAACTTTTACTTAATGTTGGGGAAATATTAGCAGTACGCTAATGTGCCATTTATGCCATTCCAACAACATGTTGTTTTGGATTAACAAATAGCATGTGTGAATTCACGTCATATTTTATTACATTATATATGAAATAAATGTATCATGTAACATTATAAATAGGAAAAAAATTCTAGACTGAATACCTGCAAAGCATAACACAAAAAAAATTGCATCTTTTTTAATTTTCAATACCAGCAGAAAACATATCTAAACTAAAATATTTGTCCTTTAAACAAAACACAGAAATCCCGATATTGACCTGTCATACTTACATAAATAATATTGATAGCATAGGCGATAATGCAACATTTACGTGTAGAACGTATTCCAATTTACTTGAATATTTTACATAAATACTTGGTACAGTAGCTACTAGCATTCTAGACTATAAACGAAAGTGTTGTGAGTTCGATTCTAGGATAATCCAGAGAAATCTACTTATTTTGAAATACTGCTGAAAATTACATATGTGAAGGTAGTTAACAAATAAGTTATATTTAAGTGAAATATAATTATTTTTCGACTTTGAAAATGGATGGCACAAGCTGCTTTTATGTGGGACACAACTGCTCAATAACTGGGTTTTAGTGGGAAATAAATGGGAAAAAAGTGATCAATAGTTGTGCCACAAGTGTCTTACCAAAAGATGACTGACGACAGTTGGNATATTTGAGGAATTTTTAAATGCTACACAATGGGCGATGGCATAACATTCATATTAAACATGTGTATACAATACCGTACGAAAATATAAACGTTTGTGCATCGTCCTTTGGTTTTCTTTTGTTAAAGTTGAAAGATTTCTCGCTGCATTTTACAAAATCGTAATTTTTCCGGCAGTATTTTTACTGCTTTAAATTCATGTTTCCTCATAACCTAGCCCTTGTGAGCAATCATCTTAATTTTTCTCTTGAGTTTACCTATGAGGTCGTGTACAATAAATTAATATTTATATACTGTTCGCGATAAGTAAGCACTTTTGAAATCATCCTTAGATAAATATCACTGCAGCTGTTTGCATGTATTAAAATGGACTCATTGACTGGCGTGCTCCTTGTTAAGTTGGTAACGACTGAGGGAAAATTATTTAGTGTTTTATCGTAGAATCAAATGTATTTAAACATTTGTTAATACAGAAGTAATTTAATTTTGTTTTCTTCTATTTAAACTATGTAAGAATAGGAAACAGCAATAAGTAGGATATTTTATTTTCTCACAATTGCACATCTTTACTTTACCGACGAATGAATAAAGTGATGAGTCCCACGGCACTGTTATTTTTACATATGGTGGAAGAATACACGAAGTCCATATAAAAAGATCATAAGCAGAGCTTTTAAAAATGCAGCGTTTACCGTGAAAGGAGGTTACCACGGTATGACTAACTAAATACTAAAAAGTAATTTTAGTCTGGATATTTACACAACACTTTTACAATATCTATCGGTCCTTAATTGTAAGTGTGACTTCCCGTAGCGGAGATGGTTGATGTGCCATTGTTCTGGGGTACGGGAGTTACAGGATTTGAATTATTTGTAAGGCATCGGTGTTATTTAAGTTAGATCGTACACTGAAGAGCCAAAAAAACTGGTATACATGTTATAATCGTGTAGGGCCCCCGCGAGTACGCAGAAGAGGCGCAAGACGACGTGGCACGGACTCGTTCAATACCTCAAGGAATGCAGGAGGCATTGAAATCTGCGCCAATTTGATAAAGGGTTGCACGTCTGTCACGTTTAATGATTCTCGTCAGTCGTCGTTTGTACTGTTCGTTCACGATCTTTTTCCCGCCTCAGCTATGTCGAAGATTTGATGTTTTACCGGATTCCCGATATTCACGGTACACTCAAGAAATGCTCGTACGCGAAAATCCACATTTTATCGATATCTCGGAAATGCTTTGTCCCATCTCTCGTGAGTCGACTATAACACAACGTTCAAACTCACTTAAATCTTGATAAGCTGCCATTATAGCAACAGGAACCGATCTAGCAATTTTGCCAGACGTCTGTTTTCTTATATGCCGCTGCGGATCGCATCGCGTTACTCTGATTGGTTCCATACATCTGTTATTTGTATACGCACGCCTATACCAGTTTCTTTTTTTTTTTTTTTTGGCTTTTCAGTGTAAGTTAGTTTATGAGCCATACCCTGATATGACTTCAGTCATAAACCCTGGGGACGTTAATTATCCATTTCATTTTAAGGGTTGTCGAAAAAATTTAGGTAATATATTTGATAACAACTAGNCCCTGGGGACGTTAATTATCCATTTCATTTTAAGGGTTGTCGAAAAAATTTAGGTAATATATTTGATAACAACTAGAATATACGGACTTACGCCTAATGTAGTAGAAGGTACAATGTTTTCCTTAACTTCAGCGCTTCTAAATCTATACTAAGTAACATTTTTTTGAAAATGAAATGAGAGGGTGTGAAATCTACATTTCAACTTTACTTATATGTAGGTAACTAAATTTATTAATTTTTTTAAATTTACTTTTAAGATATTACAACATTACACTTGGCTTATTTCATATGTAAGACCTTCTGCAATCTCATTACCAATTTTTGTTGTTTACAATATTAAGAAATTATTAAAACTACAATAGAGCGAATTTTGTAAATTCGACAGTCCGTAATTCCTTAAAGACTTTCAGCATAAAAAATTTAAATTGGGTCTTTATGTTTGCATGACAGATGTGTTAGATAATAAAATAGCGAACATAAAGTGTGATTGAGGTTCGATACACCTGTTAGTGATTTCCCCATTTAACAGTAACTTGTTGTTGAAACATAAAGAAAACATAATTTAAATAACTAATTTTATATTTATTTAAAAATTCCTGTTGTGTAAGTGGCAATTTAAAAGGGCGCTCATTACATAATATACATAACCATATTGGCATCATTAAATTTAAATGCATTCATTAGTTGCCCCGGTTGCACCCACAGAATATGCTGCAAAGGAAATTTAACAATTTCGGCAATTAATATGACCATAAGGATTTAAACTAAATTAGCTCTTGTGTATATCCACAGGAAATATGTAAATGTTCCAAAACACACAATTTTTAACAGAAATCTACAATTTTTTTTTTTTATTTGTGATACTGGAAACAAGTATCCCGTAAGAAATAAGTGATGACAGAATATTTTGTCTTGGCAAGGATTCACGAATAATCGGCAAGTAAATATATTGAAGCTTCAAGACTATTTAATCAAAGAACATTATGGTTTTGATTCCTTCACAGAACTAGCAGATTCACACTAAGGTTTCGTATGCTGCAGCTAAGAGAAGACCCAAGAAGCCAAAACATAAGTTAACAGTTGGCCAACTGTTGGAAGTGGTGGCAAACGTTGACATTTTTGGCTGATACAATTTTTCTTATATGGTCGGCAATAAGGTCATACAGACATAAGTGACATTTCCTAATTTTTTATAATAGAAATATTGGCCAATTCTTTTACAATGATTGTTACAATTAAATAGAATACCAACAAGCGGACGATAAACGAAATGCTAACTCTTACTTACGGCTGGTAAAATATTAGAAGCAAGTTTATGGGCCGCTTATGACATTCCTACGTTAACTTACTGCGACGAATGTATAAGTAGCCTCATCATGGGCCACATATGGCATTCTAACTATTACTTACAGCTAGGGATATAATAGCAGCATTATTAGGGGCCTTGTGCGGTATGACAACTGTTTTTTATTACGGAAGAAACATTATCAGCTCGCTTATGTGCCATTTATGGCATGCCACTGTACCTACTAGGGACATATTACTGATAATTTTATGTGCCATTTAAGGCATGCCGAGTTTAAGTTGTTATAGAATAACCAATAACATTTGTGAATTCACTTCATATTTTACTTAATTTTATATTAAGTAAATGTAGCATGTGACATTAATGGAAATAGGAAAAAGAATTCCAGACTGGAAATCTGCAAAGCATAATACGTAAAAACAATATTAAATTTTTAATTTTAAATACCAGCAGAAAACATATCTAAACTAAAATATTTGTCCTTTAAACAAAACACAGAAATCCCGATATTGACCTGTCATACTTACATAAATAATATTTATAGCATAGGCGATAATGCAACATTTACGTGTAGAAAGTATTCCAATTTACTTGAATATTTTACATAAATACTTGGTACAGTAGCTACTAGCATTCTAGACTATAAACGAAAGTGTTGTGATTTCGATTCTAGGATAATCCAGAGAAATCTACTTATTTTGAAATACTGCTGAAAATTACATATGTGAAGGTAGTTAACAAATAAGTTATATTTAAGTGAAATATAATTATTATTCGACTTTGAAAATGGATCGCACAAGCTGCTTTTATGTGGGCCACAACTGCTCAATAACTGGGTTTTAGTGGGAAATAAATGGGCAAAAAGTGATCAATAGTTGTGCCACAAGTGTCTTACCAAAAGATGACTGACGACAGTTGGTTAACTTATGCCAGGCCAAAAGTAGTAAGCCACTGGGACAGAGCAGATTGTATTTTGCTACATCGACGTTGTCTGAACAGTGGTCTAGATGTGTGGCCAACCGCACACAGTAGTGAAGAGACATCAGAGGGCCACGAGCATCTGCGGCTGCAGTACACAGCTCGACTGATTATGGAAACTGTATTTGGTCTGCTCGTGAACAAGCTGGTTTGCACAAGTGGGCCAACTGACTTTAGCTAATTGGGAAGTGCTCGTTATTAGTTCTGTTATTGCAGAATAAATACGTANTACGTGCTTACCAACGAGAACAGTGATATTCATGTATTACGACTACTAAAGACGCTTCGATCAGTATATTTGGCCTTTATGTTCAGGCACTTGATGAATTAAATGTTAACTCGCAATATCAGATTTTTTCATGACGTAATGTGTTAATGATTAAACATTTTTGCAAAACTGCAAGCTCGTTATAATGGACGATGGCCTGTATATTCATATTTACTATTCATTGTGTTACTGATCATATGATTATGTAAAATCTCACTTAAAAAAGATCAATATGTGAAATGGACTGGCATGACAATAATACACACGAGACAGCTGTACAACAGCAAGCAAACCATTTTGAGAGAAGCCAAATAATAGATTTCCAAGAAGTAAGAAGGGCGAATGATCAACTACTTACTACGGGAAGTGAAGACAAATCGATCACTAAGAGCACAAATAGAGCTATCAGATTCCTTGTCACAATCCAATTACTTTTAGCTTCTTAACTACAGAATCATATACCTACCAATAACATTTCTAGGCGCTTATCAGAGACGAATCTTAGACACTGAAAATTTTCCGTCAAAAACCCCCTTTAAATAGCCAATTTTGTGGTCCAGCACTGATAGTATAGAGCAATTTTGAGATAAAAATGCAATCGACATAGTTTCATTATTGACGATTCGTGCCTTAGAATGCGAATATGACTACTGCGAGAATCTTTGTAAAACTGTTGGTGAGTACCATATTCAATGCTTCACTTTACAGCAGCGCCTAGCCCTATGACTGGCGTGATGATTTGCTATACGCCAAATGTGATAGCGTTCCACCACTGTTAGTGATGTGAGGTTCACCGAAGTCACACTAACACCATCACATTCTGGGGTCGTATGTGCTATCATGCTTGACTGAGTGCCTAGAAGTCTGTTTCATTTAGGATAATGCTTGCACACATGAACTGGTCCCTCAGGAGGGTTTATGTTGTATTGCAATAAATCCATTGCCTGCCAGGCCACCTGATTTGCCACATATCAGACATTTGTGGCACCAGATGCGACACCAGCTTCGTTCGTGTTAAATTGTACATGAGCGGGGAAAATTTGGTGTAAATGGACTTAAATAAACAACAGGACAACATAGGGAATATTATTGACACTAGGTGCAGTATTATCAAAGCCTGAATCCAGTCCCTACGCAGTCTGAGAAGGAGTACACTTATTCTGTGTTATAGATTGGCAGGACATTTTCCTGACGCTGTATTCTTGTAAACACATACTTCTTCTGGTCTATGAAACAAATACAACTCCATTTGAATCCATTGGTTACGTCTTGGTTTAGAAGAATATATTGCAACAAACGCATAAAGAATGAATTTGTACTAGTGTATATAAAAATATTTATATATTTATATATGCGTGTATATATATACACATACCTAAATGCGTTTCCCGTTTTTAAATACAGGTTTTCCTGGGAATTTTATTATTAAATGAACTTAATTGTACTGTTGTAAGGACGTAAAACAAACATAAAATTATGCAATTTTTTTGACGATGAACTCATTTGTGTTTAATTTTTGGCGGTGTATTTGTAAATCACAACTGAAATACATTACCTTGTTTCCTCCTATTTGTAATTTGATCTGAATGGAATACTCTATTCAGAAAATATTTCATTGCATTTTGAACTCTATTCATATATGAATTGTTTTCTAATATACACTTAAAATAGAAACATTAGATATGAAGTGCCAACAAAATTTTCCCAATTTAGAAACTAGATAAACTTCGTTAAGACTTTGACTTTTGCGTGCCTACATTAAACGTATCTCGAAAAGTCAGTCTAGGATTGTATCCTAGTGGAATCAACAGAATTTCGTGTGTGGAAAACCTCTTAGTAGTTGGCATTTAACAGTCGGTTTTCACTTGTTATCCTTTATTTCTTCGTTCTTGCGTTTGGTCAATGATGGTACTCTAGTTATATCACTTAGTTCCAATTGCAATTATGTTGTTCACATATCTCATAAATTATGTAATAGGCATGAGGCTGATTCTGCCACATTATGGTAATTGTGCTCTCTTGCCAGTTAGTAGCAGTGATTTACTTGAGGTCTGTTCGATGTACTCCTTTTGATGGAACATTATTATTTGCTTATAATATATTCTTTTAACAACGATACAACAAATATTTTTCTGTAAGCATATTAATCGACAAAGTTGTTGTGAATTGTTACAATAATAATAACACTAACTTCAAAATATTACTGCATGTCAGAAAGATACATAGTGTTGTATGCAGGAAGTAAGGGTTGAATGTTTCATCCACAGCATGGCTACTAGGGAAGGTACAAATAGTTTGAAGAGGCAGGATCGACGAAAGAATGGGCAATGGCATCTGTTATGGGATTATCCCAGCATTAAAATTTCAAAATTTTTAAATCGAGGAAACCAGACATCAGAAGGCCGGGCCAGCCTTGCAAATATATCTTAAATGCTGAGTGTCCGGTACGGTGGCGTACCTCTTGAAGAACTCTTCGCACGGGAGCCAGTTCCGAATACCTTCGTAGAGATGTACGTAGGCCAGCAAGTACTTGTACATCGCTGGAATTTCGCGGGAGAAGAAAACATTGTTTCTGCAGGTTCAGCAATTATTCACTTGTGAAGAGTGCGGACTGGACTTGAGCTTGCCAAAAGCAAATTTGGCGGAAAGCATTTTCCCGTCCGCTTGGGCTACATGAGTACATTTTGAGCTAAATGAATACTTAGATACTACCTACAAGTCCATGGTATATTACAGTCGAAGATAGCAGTGAAGTAAACATCCGAAGTTTCCCGAAAAATTATGTATGTTTGGGTTGGAGGTTGTCGCACTTTAGCAAGTAATTTAAGTGGAGCAGAATAAAAACCAATTTATATCAATGATGGAGGTAGAGCAAAATAGAATGCTTAATAGATGTTTATTAAATAAATGGAGAAGAAAGCGGTTTAATAAATTGGAGGAGGGTAAGGCGGTCGACGGGGTGAGGGCATCAACTACACAGACAATAAAATTTGCAGAGTTGGATTAATTCAAACTAGTGTAATTAAAAAGAGGAATGGAAAAGCCAAATAATGGGAGGAGGTCATTTAATAACAAATAAACTTTAGGGATCATTATAATCCAATAAAAATGAATAGGTTTTTGGTGTGTGTCAGTGATCTGCTGGTTGCTGTACAAAGACAGTGTAAACTCCGCCATCATTATTATTTAAAAACAGACAATCCAACCTCCTACAACAAGACTGATTATATTATCTTTTGAAAATATTCGAAAATTATTATTATTTAATTGAATTTGAATTTTGTTCCCTGACATTAAATTTTTTGGAAATATTTTTAGAATTATTATCTTTATCATATTTTCCGGGCTTTACAATTTTTACGTGCTCAAGGTTATTCGTAAACCAGATGTGATCATGGACGTCCGGGCTCACGCTATAGTTTATTGGATGATAGTGAACACAAAAATAACATTTTCCAGTAAGTATCTATCTTCTGCAAGTATTTATAGGCATCTTGCTTGTTGAATACCACCAATAGTCCTGGGAAGATGCTGTCTCCACACCTGGTCGTGTCATCTCACATGTGTCTCTATATCAACACGAGGTATCCCTGTGGATAGGGCCCTAATACAATACACACTAGCATTTCACTCCGGAAGTGTTTTGTCGATTTAGATGTCCATATACCAATAAATATACATTGAAAAATACCGTAAGACGTATTTGTAAATGACGCATAACCTAAAGTATATTTGTCGATTATTTGTACCAAAATTTACAGTTAACTCAATGCAATTTTTTAACTTCTAAACACGAATATTTAAGAAATTCTTTGAACCTACATGTATAAAATTATCAGTTTCGCCTTCCCATTACTTACTATGGACTGCTAACATCCGTTTCCACATTTGCCTATTGAGAAATCAAGAATTATTAGTTTACAGAATAAAAATTTGCACTAACAATATATCTGAAATTTGAAACAATAATTAGTGTTTCAATTTGATTAGGCAAGAACATAACATAAAAAAATGTTTTATCTATAGCTTGGCAAGAGTGAAGCACCAAGTACGTGACATTTATGATAACATCCTTCACAGACCCATAGCCCCTTTTCCTTGCCACTTCTGACTTTACGAGCTTAACTTCCGTCTCTAATGATCTCACTGTCTAAGAAACAGTTTGCTATTACAGAAAATCACGCGAACCTCTGTGTTGCACAGCATTAGAAAAAAAATGAATCGAAGACACTTCTGTTACTTCATTATGGCAGTTGTATCAAAAGTGGAAGGTAAGTCAACGTAAGTGACCATCGAACACCCTAATATCTTGACTATAATTGTTACACAATCGTCAGGATTACTGACAACTTCTTTGTGATACACATCCAGATTTAATTTCGCAATATATATATGTGTGTATTTATATATAATATACATACATACATATATATATATATATTTTTTTTTTTTTTAAGNTATAATTATCTGTGTCTGGATATTTTCCGCGTGGAAATTAATTTACTAGGGTTAAATTATCGATTCTTTCAACAACCGGTGCAAAAAAACTAACATTGTGAGTGATTCAAATCTAACATATGTAGGTGCACAGCAACCCCTTCTCATACTGTTAGTGTTTATGGCCCAGCGGAATGTAGTGAACTTATAGCTGGCAAGAAGATGCAGCAGCGACCGGATGTTGACGTGGTCCGGACCTAGTGACACTCGTACAGCATAAGCACCAAAGTACTCTGGTTTGTGTCAGCAAGTAGCTGGATGACTGTTGAGTTTACCTGCGTCTCATCACGGCGACTACAACTGTTGCAGCTGGGAGAAGAGAGTCTACATCAATGTGAAAAGTTATAGAGAAGGAGAGAGTGAGTGTATTTATGCTAAGGTTATGTTATGTTATTTATACTTATTTATATATATATACACACAGCAGGCACACATTACTTTCTTGTGTGTCATAATGTTTGAAAGGCGATTCCATAAAAAAATTAAATAGTATATAAATTTTGGTTTTATACCTAATGTGATTATTTAGTGCATTATTGTGCGTTAAAGTGTTTTGTAGATGTAACTAAAGTCAAAAGATACCCGTTAATATAAATACCACAGTGTTTCATGCATCCATCAATATGCAATTAGGCATACATACATACTAAAATTGAAGGCGTAATAAAATGATAAATTGAACATTCCCTCAAATAAACATGAAGGAGATGTGTAATGAACACGTTATGATTTGCGAAATAGAGTTGATTAGTAGTTCATATTTCTGAAAGTGCTTTGTAGCAAAATATATGTCACATAGAAGGGTACAAATTTGTTCGAAAATTATTAGTCACTGAAGCTAAATCAAGAGACTTGCAAATGGTTGAGATTAAAGAAGAGAATGGAGTTTTAAGCATTTAACCAATGGAAATCGGGACTCACGTGGGAACAGTGCTTTGCAATACACAAAGCCAAAAAAACTGGTATAGGCGTGCGTATGCAAATAACATAGGTATGGAACCAATCAGAGTAACACAATGCGTTCGGCAGCCAAATCGGTTATGCTGCTACAATGGCAGGTTATCAAGATTTAAGTGAGTTTGAACGTGGTGTTGTAGTCGGCGCACGAGAGATGGGAGATAGCATCTCCGAGGTTGCGATAACATTTGGATGTTCGCGTACGACCATTTCGTGAGTGTACCGTGAATATCGGGAATCCGGTAAAACATAATATCTTCGACATCGCTGCGGCCGTAAAATTTCGTGAAAGAACGGGACAAACGACGACTGACGAGAATCATTAAACGTGACAGACGTGCAACGATTCCTCATATTGGCGCAGATTGGATTTGTGGACTGCCCTGCAGGATTCATGGTGTGAATTTCCTCCTGCATACCTTCAGACATTAGTCGAGNGGGGGGGGGGGGGGCTACATGATATTAGGCAGGTATACAAGTTTTTTTGGCTCTTCAGTGTATATATATATATGGATGATTCGCAATAAGTTACAAGGGGAAGGGAAAGTGATGTGAGTGGGCGAGGGTGATAAATTACGCAGGGTGTAAGGATTTACACGCCATATATGTATTCTCGATATCGGAAATGATCCCGATATATTAAACTTCAAGGGCGTTACTAACAGTTCGATAATAATGACCAAATATGCCTAAAAAATAGTAGGAATTATCATGTCATACATACAATTCCAGGGTCAGAAATTATTCATAAATACTGAAATTTAATAACCTGGCCCGAATGATTCATGAATGGCTTTTAAAAATTCCTGTAACAGGAGTTAAGACTTATTGTGACATACAGACATTCTCGGGGTTGGAAATGATGCTTGAATGTTGAATTTCAGACACCTATCACGGAGGATTTGTTAAATGCGTCACCCTGTGTTTATACCAGGTCGTAAGGCTTACTGTGCCATACACACATTCCCGGGGTCTTAAATGATTCCCACATATTGCATTTTTAGGCCTTACCCTAAAAGTTAGTATATTATAGTCACTATGCACATAAAATAATATATGCTGAACTCTCATAGCTACTATGATTACAGTACTACTTGAAGAAATGTGGCTGTTGCACTGTGTTCAGGTTTTAGTTTGGTTGTACAAACTAGGCATAAAATAATTTAATTAGCACACATATGATATTATCCAATTTAGTGCTGGTCAAAGACATGCATTATTTGATTTGAATATTATATTCTAATTCGTATTAAAATTGCATTTTATATAATATGTAAATTGTCATTCTTACATTTTAAAGTCCTTAAAAGGTTAAAAAAAANCGTATTAAAATTGCATTTTATATAATATGTAAATTGTCATTCTTACATTTTAAAGTCCTTAAAAGGTTAAAAAAAATATAAGATAAAAAAACACAAAGCAATTTTATTTCTAAACATAACATCGTATTTTGCTATTATTGAATATAATCATGCTAATAGCACTAGATATAAACCAAAAATTCATTTGTAAAATTCATAAAAAATATCACAAATTAACGAAAAATATACACTCATGGACAATAAAAAAATGCTCCATGAAGAAACCACGCGACAACCACGAAACAAGAATATAAGTTTGTATGGATATGATCACATTTTGGTGCATTTGCATCTGACTGCACACCCAGCAATGGCACTGCAAGCACCGACCAGCGCTCATAGACACTGGTATGTAGTCGAAAGCCCATTAACACAAGAAACGCCAGATGATACAGAGTGAAGAAGAATGCCGGGAAGAAGCCAAAGACGTCGCACTATGCAATTGAGAGACTTCAAAACAGGAATCATAATCGCGCTGAAAAGCACAGGGTGGTCTTATCGCCGAATAGCTCACCACGTGGATCGCTCGGATCGTACTGTCCTAAGCTGTTCGGAGCAGTGGATAAACGAAGGCAATCAAACACGGAGTACCAGTTCAGGAAGGACGAGGTATCAGTCGCGAGGATAGATGGATCGTGTGCCAGGCATGGAGGGATCCTATGGTGATCCAGTCCATGAACTGGCCAATGTTGTGTCTTCTGTGTGCCCATGAACCATTTTCAGATTTCTTGTGGGATGAATCTGCGATCCCAGTGCCCCTTACATGTAACTTCATTAACTCTGCAATAGCAGTGGCTCCATTTGCAGTGGTGCCAGGCCAGAGCAATGTGGAATACCACATACTGGCGAAGTGTGACGTTAAGTAATGAGGGCCACTTTGCTATGGTGACTTATGATAATCGTGCCCGGGTGTGGAGGGACCCTGATGAATGCTACAATCNAATGAGGGCCACTTTGCTATGGTGACTTATGATAATCGTGCCCGGGTGTGGAGGGACCCTGATGAATGCTACAATCCCAATCTCGCTATCGAGTGGAACGCTTCCCCCAAAGAAGATGTTATATTTAAGGATATCATAGTATGCAATAGCGATTTGCCCTCGTCATGTTATGTGCAACATTGACGGCCCAGTGGTTTCTAGAATAGATACTACTCCCCATATGCTCCCATTTTTTGCCGGGATTCTAGGTCCATTATTCCAGCAGGATAAGGCCCGACCACACACATCACTCGTCGCCCAGGACTGCCTACAACATATCCAATCACTACAATGCTCAAACACTCCTCTGATTTATCTCCAATCGAGCATGTGTGGTATGAGTCAAGACCCCANATCCAATCACTACAATGCTCAAACACTCCTCTGATTTATCTCCAATCGAGCATGTGTGGTATGAGTCAAGACCCCAACTAGTGCCATGCCACAGTATCCATAATTTAGACCACTGTCTAAAAATTAAGGGCCCGTCTGCCTCAGGACAACATCCATAATATGCTATACTTCATACCAGACAATGTTGCATAGTGTATCACAGTGTGAGGGGGTGCAACACACTTTTGAAGTTCACCAGACAGTGTGCCATAGATGCATACATCATTGTTGTCTTGCTGCTTTTTGGATAGTGTGTATTAGTCATCAGTGTCGCTACCTCTTCAATATTTCAGTATCATATGATGCATCCTTATGTGTGCACAATATTTTCTGTCCAACAGTATATGTACACTGCCGAAAAANCGTATTAAAATTGCATTTTATATAATATGTAAATTGTCATTCTTACATTTTAAAGTCCTTAAAAGGTTAAAAAAAAATATAAGATAAAAAAACACAAAGCAATTTTATTTCTAAACATAACATCGTACTTTGCTATTATTGAAAATAATCATGCTAATAGCACTAGATATAAGCCAAAAATTCATTTGTAAAATTCATAAAAAATATCACAAATTAACGAAAAAAATACACTCATGGACAATAAAAAAATGCTCCATGAAGAAACTACGCGACAACCACGAAACAAGAATATAAGTTTGTATGGATATGATCACATTTTGGTGCATTTGCATCTGACTGCACACCCAGCAATGGCACTGCAAGCACCGACCAGCGCTCATAGACACTGGTATGTAGTCGAAAGCACATTAACACAAGAAACGCCAGATGATACAGAGTGAAGAAGAATGCCGGGAAGAAGCCAAAGACGTTGCACTATGCAATTGAGAGACTTCAAAACAGGAATCATAATCGCGCTGAAAAGCACAGGGTGGTCTTATCGCCGAATAGCTCACCACGTGGATCGCTCGGATCGTACTGTCCTAAGCTGTTCGGAGCAGTGGATAAACGAAGGCAATCAAACACGGAGTACCAGTTCAGGAAGGACGAGGTATCAGTCGCGAGGATAGATGGATCGTGTGCCAGGCATGGAGGGATCCTATGGTGATCCAGTCCATGAACTGGCCAATGTTGTGTCTTCTGTGTGCCCATGAACCATTTTCAGATTTCTTGTGGGATGAATCTGCGCTCCCAGTGCCCCTTACATGTAACTTCATTAACTCTGCAATAGCAGTGGCTCCATTTGCAGTGGTGCCAGGCCAGAGCAATGTGGAATACCACATACTGGCGAAGTGTGACGTTAAGTAATGAGGGCCACTTTGCTATGGTGACTTATGATAATCGTGCCCGGGTGTGGAGGGACCCTGATGAATGCTACAATCCCAATCTCGCTATCGAGTGGAACGCTTCCCCCAAAGAAGATGTTATATTTAAGGATATCATAGTATGCAATAGCGATTTGCCCTCGTCATGTTATGTGCAACATTGACGGCCCAGCGGTTTCTAGAATAGATACTACTCCCCATATGCTCCCATTTTTTGCCGGGATTCTAGGTCCATTATTCCAGCAGGATAAGGCCCGACCACACACATCACTCGTCGCCCAGGACTGCCTACAACATATCCAATCACTACAATGCTCAAACACTCCTCTGATTTATCTCCAATCGAGCATGTGTGGTATGAGTCAAGACCCCAGCTAGTGCCATGCCACAGTATCCATAATTTAGACCACTGTCTAAAAATTAAGGGCCCGTCTGCCTCAGGACAACATCCATAATATGCTATACTTCATACCAGACAATGTTGCATAGTGTATCACAGCGTGAGGGGGTGCAACACACTTTTGAAGTTCACCAGACAGTGTGCCATAGATGCATACATCATTGTTGTCTTGCTGCTTTTTGGATAGTGTGTATTAGTCATCAGTGTCGCTACCTCTTCAATATTTCAGTATCATATGATGCATCCTTATGTGTGCACAATATTTTCTGTCCAACAGTATATGTACACTGCCGAAAAATAAAATTGCAACCGGCAGAAAGACGCACAGGAACGACCCCACAATGGGAGAATGTGTAGAGCAGGGTATAAAAATTACATTATTACTTATTCAGTCGAATGGTGCAGCATGTGGGTCAATGACGACACAGATATGCGGTACATAAGTTGATGTCAGGGAGCTGTTGATAGTAAGTGGCTTTGTATTTACCTGCTGTTCATGTGCACAGAGTGTGAGCATCCCCCATCGGAAAAGCAGGTTTCTGCCTTTGACCATGGGTGACTTGTGACCTATCTGAATGTTGTGTTATTTTACTGCGAAATTCTAACTCACATTGTAAGAAATGCCACCACAGTGGAGTAGATATTGGTTCAGTGGCTCGAGTAGGGATGGGCTGAGTGCCACAAGATCGAGGATATAAATCTAATGCTCATGGATATTAAATACCATACATCCACATCAAACACCACTACTCAGGAGTCTATGAATGGAGCACATCAATCCATGTCTGCATGCATGTTTCTGCAACACCAGGACACCTTGTCCAGGTGCCAATTACTGTGGTTGCCATTGACTGCTCACCATGGGCGCCTACAACTACAATCATGTGCAGAACATCGAGCCTGGAAGGATAAATTGCATGACATCATCTCCTCCGGCGAATCCTGCTTCTACTTGCAGCTCACAGATAGTCGCATTCATGTATGGCAGCACAGTGGTGCATGCCTGGCTGAGTCCTGAATTANGAGTCTATGAATGGAGCACATCAATCCATGTCTGCATGCATGTTTCTGCAACACCAGGACACCTTGTCCAGGTGCCCATTACTGTGGTTGCCATTGACTGCTCACCATGGGCGCCTACAACTACAATCATGTGCAGAAAATCGGGCCTGGAAGGATAAATTGCATGACATCATCTCCTCCGGCGAATCCTGCCTCTACTTGCAGCTCACAGATAGTCGCATTCATGTATGGCAGCACAGTGGTGCATGCCTGGCTGAGTCCTGAATTANTTCTACTTGCAGCTCACAGATAGTCGCATTCATGTATGGCAGCACAGTGGTGCATGCCTGGCTGAGTCCTGAATTATGCACAGTCATACCAACCCAGCATCTGGAGTTGTGACATAGGGTGCCATGGGATTTTAGTCACGCTCGCACCTATTCAGTAGCCCTGATATGCTGACCAGCAACCATTACATAGCGAAATTGTTGGAGCCTGTTGTTTTTCCCTATATTCAGGGCCAACCTGGAGCCATGTACCAACAGTACAATAAGCGACTGCATGTGACACATATCTTCCAATGGTTCCTGTAAGACCATAATGTTACTTTCTTTTTTTGGCCTGTAGATTCACCAGATATCTCATCCATCGAAATTCTGCAGTCCATTGCCTACCACAGGGCTCCTACGGCCACAATGGATGATCTTGGGCACTTGTCGAAACAACTTCGGCAGAGATATCCCTGAGAGATATCTAAGGTATCTTCCTCTCAATTACACATCGTGTAACAGTAATGATTGCCTCCTGTGGTGGTGGCACACGTTACTGATGTCCCCATGTTCTGTACATCATACCGAGTGGCAAGTATTATGTTACCTACGTGTGTTGGTATACTGTTCAATAAATCTGGATGCTATAGCTCAGATTCTTATTTGTGGTGCAATTTTAATATACAATGGTGTAAAAAGTTGTTTTTAATCTATAACAATTAATTCTTGTTAAGGAAATGTAANGGTGCAATTTTAATATACAATGGTGTAAAAAGTTGTTTTTAATCTATAACAATTAATTCTTGTTAAGGAAATGTAACGTATCCAACAAAAATATGCCCAGTTCTACATGCTTGTCTTGTATATCACATTTTAAACTACGAATTTGTAGATTTAAGCATATGATGGTTTGAAGCATTTACACATTGATCATGAGTTGTGGGTTCGCATTCAACTATTTCGAGAAAAATAAATTCAGTATTTTATGGCCGTTATGATAAAGCATAAAATTTACATCCATGTAAAATTATTTTTGAACATGCCTTCAAAATACACGTAAGATACTTTGTGCCACTGGATGTTTATACTATTGTTCCAGGAACCCAGAAAACGACCCAAGAGATAGTCCCGGAATACGCAATCGGAAAATGGCGGGAGCGAAGCTCCCAAGGATCGGCGAGACCCTAGTGGTCTAAGGTAGTATGGTATTGAATGTGTGTGACGTCGATAGGAAGGGTCTGACTGGCCAGACTGGGATCCCGACGAGGCCCAGGCACGCACTGCTTGGCGCTACAGCTGCAGTTGTCCTGAGAAACTCTCCCCTTCTCTGCCACGAAGATCGTACCACCTGAAGACAGGAAGAACAAGACCAGGAAAGATTTAGGGACAGAAGGAGGAAGTGATTTGTGGGCGGTGGCTTGAGAATCGCGACGAGGCCCAGGCACGCACTGCTTGGCGCTACAGTTGCAGTCGTCCTGGGAAACTCTCCCTTTCTCTGCCACGAAGATCGTACCACCTGAAGACAGGAAGAACAAGACCAGGAAAGATTTAGGGACAGAAGGAGGAAGTAATTGGTGGGCAGTGGCTTGAGAATCGCGACGAGGCCCATGGCACGTTCGCACTTGGAGCTACAGCTGTGCAACCCTGGGAAACTCTTCTCGCCCGTCTGGATACTAGTCATGACTTTCTTCCTACCGACATCNAGCTACAGCTGTGCAACCCTGGGAAACTCTTCTCGCCCGTCTGGATACTAGTCATGACTTTCTTCCTACCGACATCCGTGAATGTGACGTCTCTGAAAGACTGCAGTGTGGTATAGATAATGCCCCTTGCACTCGGTGGGCGAGCAGGCAGGGAACGATACCGGCTACCAGCCGTCCCCCAAATCTGAGTCCTATTCCACACCCGAGCGCACTTGGCCGCGTTTTTGTGCTAATGGAATACAGCCATGCTTAGTTTATTTCAAGTGAAAGAAGGCAGAGGCGTGGTTCGCGGTAGGTGTTGTTCTGTAATGTAGTTTTTGTGTTGTAAATTTTTTTCGAACAGCATGGCGGTAACAAAATTGCAAAATTCCCGGTGGTATCCTGTGAAACAAAAGATTAGAGTTAGCTTTTGCTTGCGGGGGAATAACGCACAACTAGAAAGTCAGAGCAACAGGTTTAAATTTTTAATAGGTATCGGCCACCATGAGGGGAGGTTTGGTGTGGCAAGCGCCGGTTCCACAGGAAAAAATGTATGTTTATACTTATAAATTTGTTCAAGCATTATACATAGTGAGTCGTTAATGTGTGCTAACCGTGCATAAGCGGAATCCTTAGGACAAATAAATACGGAAAAATATATTTGACTTAGGGCGTAAAATGATTTCCAAGGGTGGTAGAGGCCCTGGAATGTTGGGATTGGAAATGTGTTATGCGATGATAAATTGGATACCACTTGCGATTAAGCAACGAAAATTGGCATACAGGCAAATGTTTACAGGGCAGGTAACAACACAAAATGGCGTGACAGAGGGTACATTCCTTCTAAAATTAAATAGGGGTNGCAAATGTTTACAGGGCAGGTAACAACACAAAATGGCGTGACAGAGGGTACATTCCTTCTAAAATTAAATAGGGGTGGAACCCTCAAATTGTTTAGAACTTTGTAACCTGCGCTTGAAGCAATTTTTCATGACATGTTAGTAATCAGCATTAAGAAAGCAATAAAAAAAGTAATAAAAAAAGGTCGCAATGGTAGTATCCGCTAATCCCTGCCGTTTTCCTGAGAAATAACACGTATATTTGTAAATCTGGTGATGATTGCTTGGGAGGTAGGCAACCTGTACCATTGTCTTGCATTGCGCGTAAACAGATGCCCTCGATAATGTTCCTATCCTAAGGCGAAAGGTTTATAAGATTGTGGACGGCTGATTAGTTACTACGGGTAAGCGCCCCGAGGCAATGGTTCTTGCTCTCGTACCAAGTGCCAACGAGGATGCCTGCCTTCTGGCACTGAATCAATAGTTCACACAGCAGACATTTCTTCACATCGTGTGTGATGAAGCTGAGAAATTATGGGCGTGCATCTCTTGTATAGGTGAATGGAGTGTAATGCATCAGCTGCGCGTCATCTGTACGCCGAAATGTTTTNATGGGCGTGCATCTCTTGTATAGGTGAATGGAGTGTAATGCATCAGCTGCGCGTCATCTGTACGCCGAAATGTTTTTAGCTCGACAGTTGTCAGTTGTAAGTGCATTAACTTCAGTTCATTGGCGTTTGAAGGACGGCGTGCCACAACTGCTTAAAAGATGTACCACTGAATCTACGAGAAGACATGTAGTACGTGAACCACTTTGGTGGCACAAAAATGCAGTGAATGGATGCGCGGTACACAGCGCGATGGATTAGCTGAAATGGGCCAGTGGGTAGCCACCCAGATTATCGGACCTAAACCCTGTCGGCTTCTACTTGTGGGTTCACTTCAAGGCACACATGTATGAAACTGACGTGGACAATGTGGAGGATCTCTTACAACGTATTCAAGATGCATGCCGTACCGTACATGCTAATCCCGAAATGTTGCAGCATGTGCGCCAGTCATATAAGCATATGTGCCGTTTTAAAATACGTCACGAATATTGTACTATGGCATTACTGTTAGTGTACTATATTATTAAACAGTTTTGAAACCTATTTTTTAGTACTTAATTCAGCATAAAGAATTGCGAGTAATATTAGTTGTCTTAATACCTTTGGTATTTTATTAATGTGATAATTAATGTTTATATTGTCGATTAGAGAATCTACAATTTATTTAATAATATATATTTGTCAGGTGTTATGATATAACTCATCACTGTAAATATTTATTTATTTTTTTATCAAATCGTATGTAATGTGTAATTTATGTATTTCAGTTTATGAATCATTGTTAGTAAATATTTTCATAATTTACATATTTGTTTCGTTACTTTTATTTAAATTAAGTTTTTGCCTGTGCTTTCAAAATTTCGTTATTAATCCCGTCTCGCCTGCAGACGCGTGTTTCACGAGAGCTTGTTTCTCTACCAACCGATGTGCAATGCTGTGTTGCGAATTATTTCAGTTGCCGTCTAAAACAATCCCTTCCACTCAGTTCCTGCAACTGCAGTTCTTGCAAATTTTCTCAGCGTATCCCTGTTGCTTGGCGCGTGATTTCAAATAAAAATTCTCCTTTGTTCACGNCAGTTCTTGCAAATTTTCTCAGCGTATCCCTGTTGCTTGGCGCGTGATTTCAAATAAAAATTCTCCTTTGTTCACGTGATATTTGCCTCCACCTCTGTACGCTTGAGCACATTCGCCTCTTCTGGACAGCCTGCGACATCTAGCGCCGAAAATGTAAGCTTGTCGTTTGGCTTTTGTTTCTACTTTCTGTGCGCTCCGCGAGCTTCTTCTCGTCACTTTCTGTCCAGCCACAGAGTCAAGATGGCGTGTTGCCCAGGTTTGGTAGCTGTCTTCTTCGGAACTGGAGTTTCTGTTTTAAATGTTATAGCTTCATTGCTCTGGTAGGAATGCAGTTTTCTATAGTATTTATTTTAATTTTTTGGCGGGTGGGTGTTTTTGTGTGTGTTTATTCAGAAAGTTATACCAACATGTAAATTGTGTATTTTCTGTCTTCCCTCCTTGGTGAGTAACACTCCAATTTTAAGATCGTTCTCTTTATGCTTGCACCAAGTATTTACCACTCGCAAATTTTCCATGGTTATATTTGTTTACTGAGGGTCCTGCTGCCAGGCTAATCTTTACTACTACTTTGGTGCACGTGGCAGGCTAATCTTTACTGCTACTTTGGTGCATATGGCAGGCTAATCTGTACAGATACTTTGGTGCACATTGCAGGCTAATCTTTACTGCTACTTTGGTGCACATTGCAGGCTAATCTTTACTGAAACTTTGGTGCATGTGGCAGGCTAATCTTTACTGCTACTTTGGTGCACATTGCAGGCTAATTTTTACTGCTACTTTGGTGCATGTGGCAGGCTTATCGTTACTGCATCTGCCCCGCTAGTCTTTTCTACACGTGCAGGCTAAATTTTCGTTTCATCATGGGATAACCCTTCTGCACATCGCATCCCCTTTCTTTGATTGTGGTGATGTAGTCAAGTTAATTTTTATTTTTCACGTGGATTCAACGGTCGTCATACAGCTAAGTTACAATAGGACTGATCTAAAAAATCTTGTGAAAATTATTTTTTTATAAACTATGTATAAGCATGTGTGACTTAAACCATTTCGTTTTGTCTATTTTGTTTTCAAAATATAATCGTAACGTACTTATTTTTTGTTAATATATATGTGATATTTTAATATACAATTTGCATTTACTTTAAGATTAATACCTTTTTTTTTATTTAATACGAATTAGCATCATTAGTGATTAGAGATGCATCCCAAGGGCCTTAATTTGATACTTATCTGCCTCATTAATTAGGATAGTTTATATTTGGAAAATGGCATCAATTTGTGTCAAGAAAGAAAATTTTAATTATTTTTATATTTTGATTTACTGATTTTTGGTCAAGTTTCATTGCTTTCATTATTGAGGACTGTTAATGTTGTATTGCGTTCTCTCTTTATTTGTGTCATTTAAACTGTCTTTAATTTATTTTGAAAGAGAGTAATTATTTGTTCAGATGACAGCATATTGTTTACCTCTGTTTTGTGAGAAATAATGAATAAATCTAAAGAAAAGATTTAATTACCACACGACCACAACTCACGTCTTTTCATTTTAGATAATTAAGGTTTCCTTTGGGCCTATATATTGTTTTATCATACAAGTGAGTTAAGATTTTATATAATTAATTTTTTCTCTCTCGTTTGTGCCATGTACAGCCACCCAGCATGATTATTTATTACCGCTTCCTATTTTGTATATAGTATCCTTTTATCTTTGTTTTTGCTAGAGTCCTTTTGGATAATTATATTTATTTATTATGCCACTTCGTTTGCTATGGTTTTTGTGGCGTTTTTTTTTGTGGTTTGTTTTAAGGACTTGGGACATTTATGTGTTTGTTGGAAGTCGATATTATATTATATTGATTTCTTATATTTTGGCCGTGCATGTACACACATGGCACATTCCTTCATGTATGGAGATAGATGGCTCACACTCTGACCATGTTCTGTAACAATTTAAATTCTTCGCGTTCCGNGCATTCCTTCATGTATGGAGATAGATGGCTCACACTCTGACCATGTTCTGTAACAATTTAAATTCTTCGCGTTCCGAATAAGTCACTGATAATCGAAACCGGTGTTAGTTTTTTTCGAGTACCCCACTCTGCCACCATTTACTAATGGGTCATTTACCTGCATTAGGAGAAAAACATGTAGCAAGTTGTCAGTTGGTATGGCTTGGACCACAGTGAGTGTTACGGGCTGCCTACCTCCCAGGCAACCATTAATCTGCCATCCAACAGAAAATATGATTTCTGCTTTAACAGTAGGGATTAGCAGATACTACCAAGGCAACATTTTTGTTGCTTTTTGCATGTTCATTACTAATTAGTCATGTAAAATTGCTTCAATCGTAGGGTTATAAAGTTATATGCAATTTAAGGGAGCCAACCTCTATTTAGTTTATGAAGGCGTGTATGCTCCATAATGTCATTTTGTAAGGTAACCTGCCTTATAAACGTTTGCCTGTATGCCAATCGGCAGTGCTTAATCGCAAGTGTTTTCCAAATTGTCGTTGCATAACACATTCCCCATCGCAAAGTTCCACGGCTTCTACCACCGTGAGAAATAAATTTANTTTCCAAATTGTCGTTGCATAACACATTCCCCATCGCAAAGTTCCACGGCTTCTACCACCGTGAGAAATAAATTTAGGTCCTATTCCGTATATGTGTTTCAGTATTTATTTGTGCTAAGAATAACGCTCATGCCAGGTTAGCATACATTAACGATTCCCGAGATATAACATTAGAATTTTACTTATTCGCGTGGAGCTATCCTACAAAATGTCGGGCAAAATAGGTATCAGCAACAAACTAATCACGTTCGAGCATGTACGTGTATTTACTGCGAGTCCGCTGCTAATTTTGATTTCGATTATTTATTTTTAAAAAACCTAAACAATAATTTTGTAGTCCCCGAGAGCGGAGCCGTGGGCACAGCTAGTACCAATTAAACCTAAAATATTTGTATCGCTGCCACTTTGAAAATAAGTTCCTCATCAATTTTAATTGCTTACGATTAAATGGCCTACCTTAGTATTACTTACATGCCAAACTTTGTGAGAATTGTTTTTGTGGTTTCGATATATAATCTAAATGCTTTATTTTTTATGTGGTGTTGTCTTCCAAAATGTCTGAGCAAAAACAATATGCATCGCTAAATTCGATTCTTTCATGATGAGCTATCAACGTACAAAATTTGGTTTAAATAGATTGAATAGTTCTTGAGTTATGACATATCACCTTTAATTTTAAAATTACCGCCATTTTAAAAGTAAGTGCAAGTATTATATGTGAACCTAGTTTGGTGAAATTTTGCTCACGCGTTCAAAAATTGAAAAGGGGAAAACTCATACACAGACACACACGCATGCACACGCATGCATACACATACATATACATACATGCATACACGCAGATCCACAGACCGGAAAGTGATATCCTAAGCCTTTCTTGCCTTCGGAGAGTAGGCTTAAAACTAACTCACAACCAAAATAATATAATTCACATTGAAATGAGATACCAGGAGTTCTTTCAAGGAAACGCGTTATAAAATAATTCCGCAATTTTTAAAATTACTTAAAATAAGTAAATTAGTATAAATTTAGTTTAAGTAGTTCACGATATTTCGTAAATTACGATTTCCTATGCATGCCTTAGAATGAATTAAGACATATAACTTTTGAACTTCACTTGTTACTTTTTCTGTATACGTTTACGTTTATTTAATTTTTCCCTAAAATTGTGATTTAGATATTCCATGATGAAAAAACTACGCGATGTATTTTTTTATGCAAGGAAAGAGTACATATATTTCATGTCTATGAGTTGAACGGTGTTTCGTGCAAGTAGAGACGAATAAATTTTTTTATGACCGGCACCCTTAAAATAGTTCTGCAATGTCTGTACTGAATTACATTTTCAGAATGCATCGATTCTTACTTGATATACTTTAGAATCTAAGTTATTCTTGGTAGAACGTGACTCTCCGCTAGTTTTCTGTTTCTTTGCGCAAAGTAAGTCTGAAGTACCAGCGCTACTCGTACTCCAGAACCCGTGAAACAAATACTCCAATCCTACACATTTCTGATCCAGGAAGTATCAAACTCGAGCAATTTCGTCAATCACTCAGGCTGCGTTCAGGAGAAAACCACGTGCCTGGCGGATTGTTACACTGCTTCTGACGAACTCACTTCAGTTAACGATTTCTCGAAATCCGTCGACACTTTCCTATTTCCAATGGCAGCTTCTCTTACTACGAATGGTCCAAATTAAATAACAATTAAATCTCATCATTTTTACTTTTTTTCACACCGTACTGGACTCAGGAAACAGCGTTATCTACCATATATATTATAGAGGCGTACATCTTCCATACGTAAAAATTTTCGAAAGTTTCTGAAATATGACAGCAACTAAATTTAATTCTTATTGGTTTGATTTTCTTGCAATTATTCTAGAAGGACGTCATCGGCATTCACTGCCTTATTGCCAAAGAAAGGCTGCTCAGAAATGCGAAAATTCCATTGGTGTCTGCCAGAACGAAGGCTGTTAAGAGCACTCTATATGTATTACTGAGAAACATATTTTGTGGAGGCCACAAAGTATTTTGTTGGTATTGACCTTGCCAAACGTTTTGTAGTGAACACACGATTTTTGTAAGCATAAATAAAAATTGCATTAGCCACAAAAGTTTATTGGTAAAAACTAAAAAAATGTTATGTTAANAATTTTTGTAAGCATAAATAAAAATTGCATTAGCCACAAAAGTTTATTGGTAAAAACTAAAAAAATGTTATGTTAACTACATAAAAATTGGCAGGGTGAATATCAACAAAATACTTTGTGGGCGCTACAAGATAAATTTTTCGGTGAGGCCCCATTTACAGATAATCATTTTTCGTGATTTAAACAAGTGCCTTTTTTTATTTTTCTGTGGCTTCTGATGAATGGTGGCATTGGAAAAATTAATTTTTCTATGTTAACTTACAAAAGAACAATATTACCAATGTGTTAAATTCGTGTGGTTAAATCGAAATCTTCAAAATAATTGAAATAATAATGTTTAATCAAATGGTGTGAATATCAGGTTCCAGATAAACTGGCAGTTATCACAGGGCAGCATCGTTATTCGTTGGGTGACTCATGGCATTAAAAATTATTATGTATATAAACATATGTTTGGGTCCGAGCTCTCGCTTACTCAAGAAAGTTTATTTTTGCATAAACTCCCAGTCTGTTGACAGTGAGTGATGTCTTCGTTTCTATTGGTTCGCTGTAGTAAAAGAACAGTAAAATGGTCGTTAAGAATAAATTTAGTCGGAACTTTCCCGCGCACAGGCAGAGACATACATACGTAACACTTACGGGAAGGTCAGTTCAATGAAAATATATTGCGCCTCGGAAAGGAAAAAAAGGCAAAACGGTTGATGTGAAGACACATGGCAATAATAAATGCTTTACGTAGGAAAGCTTTGTAAGTAAGGGAAAGATGACGAATGGAGCAATCACGGTAGAAGCACAAATCCATCACTTCTTCTGCTACCTATATCTTCGACCAGCCTAAAAACCATTTTCCATTTTGTTTGGATTTCGTTTAACACTTTGAGCAACGCTAGAATGAAACATTTTCTAGCCCTTAGGAAATAATATTTGTGGATTCAAAGATACACACTCTTAACAGCGCACAAGCAACTAATTTCGTACATGAAATTCTTTTTGGATAATTATGAAAGTGTTCGCGATATATTTTATATCATGTTACAAACAAAAGGAAACACAAATTAGCAATCAATCAACTTGTCATTAATTTGGTCGAAAGTCAGCCAATGCCGAACTTTGCACACTATAGTGGAGCGTCGGGTGTAATACGGAACACTAGGTCATGCGTATAGGAAATTCAGAGACAAACNACTTTGCACACTATAGTGGAGCGTCGGGTGTAATACGGAACACTAGGTCATGCGTATAGGAAATTCAGAGACAAACGGTATTGGCGTTCTTATTGTTGTGAGTACCAGTCGCTCACGTCTTGCTTATCTCCAGTGCCAATAATCGTGTCAGATCACCGAAGTGTTAATGCACTGTTGCGTTCTATCGCTCGCTCCGTTTCATAAGATTTAAATGGAACACAACCTTAATATGCACCAGCATTCATATTAACAAATTTTCGCTCATTCATTATCGGAAGAGAATATTATTTAAAAAAAGTTAAAAATATCTTTATAATATAACATACACCAGATAATTTAGTACTCAGTACATAAAAAAAATGTAAACATATCGTTCTGCAACAGAATATTTTTGTTGTATTAAGACTAGACTCACAGTTATTCAGCTTTATGAATGTTAAACATTTCTGGTTGTTAAAACTAGGAGGACGGTGACTTGAAATTTGAATATGGTAATTTTCAACAAATTTAACGAAAATAAAAAGGGCTAAACGCATAACTTCCATCATTAACTTTGGAAAAGTTTGGGATATATTAGATGATGTAAGGCATACCCCTTCAAATTACATTAATTAAATACACTCATACATATAAAAATTGTAGTACCCAGAAGACGACTTCAAAATGTAATGACACTTACAACAGTAAATGGCAACAGTAATACAAATGAATTATTACAGCACTAGAACAAATGGACGGCATGTTCGGGTTAAATCGTGCAATTTAAAAGTAACTGATAAATGTAATTGTGGATACACGAGGCAATACGGTTCTGCATGGAGTCGCTGAGACAGCTAAAGCCCACGCGTGAAAGGCAGTTCCGTAGTTGTCACTGCCACTACATATTCTGCATGCTTGCAGATTCTGTCCCAGCTGGATACATACACGATATGTACGTGACTATTCTGGAAAACGGACTGGCCAGTGAAGAGTTTTGACATCACTCTACTAAAGAAGTATCAACGCCTCGCACGACACGCTGGCAGATGATGCGAAGAACAATCAAGTGAGCGAGTGAGTGAAGAGATTTGGGCAGCTAACAGCGAGCTCTCGAGAGCCGATGAGAGTTATTGAGGTGAGCATTGAGCAGCGCCGGAATGAAAGGGTGGGAGAAACGGGAGATCCCCGAGAAAACCCACTGATCACTGTATAGTCCGGCACGATTCCCACATGTGAAAATCTGGTAGTAACCCGGTCGGGGATTGAACCCGCTTCGGCTTGGTGGGAGGCGAACAGGTTAACTGCTCCACCACCGCGGCTCCGAGAACAATCAAACCCAGTACATTTGTCGAGGGAAACAAATGACAAACAAATCTGCAGTGCGGCGGGTAGACGGAGTTTTGGTAGTGACGTCATCCAACATGGCCGGTTGTTTGTAATCGGATGGGCGCCGAAGACTGCCGAGCCCTCCCGAGTCACCTCGACGCCTGCTCCAGCGGCGTATTTAAGGGGGAGGGCTGGCCTATCGGGCACTCACGAGTCCTGGCTGCTGAGGGATGAACATCTTGCTCGTGGCTGCTCCGACTCCGGGATCTACCCGCCCCTTGGGACCAGCGAAGGACGAGGACTTCTGCGAGTGCGGAGGGACTGCAGCAGCTCGGGTGCGGCGACTACTCCGCAACTCGTCGCGTCCCCAGGTGGTGGATAGGGGATCTCCAGGCTCTGGGGTGGCTGGGAATATTCTAATACCAGCCCGCGGACCAACTGGCCGGTGCGACAGCGCCGTCGTCGTGGACGTCGGGGACCTGGGCGGCTCAGTACGAGTTGGCGAAGCGCATCAGTGGGAGGCAGCTCAACGATCAAGGTGGGGAGGGGGATCTCGAGGTGCTGAAACATGCGAAGTGTAGCGAACCTCACTGCTGGATTCTGCGAGCTGCTGACTGCTGGTGCGTGAGGAATGGCCATGGAATGCGTCGGACCTCTGAAGCTACCTGATGTCAGCCTCCACTCCTGGGCCAGCTGCGTTCGCCTCCAGCCTGGTAGGTCCTGGAAGTCCCGCCTGCCTGAAGACCGACGGACTACTTTGGAGGAAGAGGGAGAGGGTGGCCCCCTGCATTTTGGCTCCCCGCCTTCACCCACGGCGTGGAGATCCTGGTGTCAGCGCGGAAGAGTGAAGATGGAGTAGGTGCCATGACTGAGCTGCCCGGTCTGCCGACTTCCACGACGAGAAGCAGGGGGGCCCTGCATTCAACAAGCTGCTGTCAATATTATTGTGCAGGCGCGCCTGCGCAGAAATATTGACAGTAGTCTCCCCTCAAGGGCGCTTGCGCCCACGGAGCCTTTCTCTTCTACAGTTTCATAACCCACATTAAATAGCATGTTACCCATACCTGCTGCCTCCTTTTAGCATTTTTAATGCATGATATAGTTTTGAACTTCTTTCCTGTCGAGAGGGTTTTTACTGTGTCTATGCATCTTTTTTTTACGTCTCCCTTCTTATAAATAGCTCAGCTATTCCACACTCAGGGATGCACGATAGACCTGGAAAACAAAACTATCTACAAAGCAGACTTCAATTCAACAGAATATTTTTTACCAAGAAAAGGTGTATACGTGTTAAAAGTTAATCAAATTAATCGTGCAGATGTTCGCCTTCTGCATCACATGCAGGTGGAACAGTAAGTATACATGAAAAAAATAGAGTATAATGAAAGCTTGTTTCATAATTCACGTGAAACAGTTCAAAATATACCAGAAGTAATCAAATAAAAAATAATTAACACCAGAGTGGGGTATATGAACACAAATGGAGCATGTTTCATCCCCTGCACCCCTACACATTACCACTGACATTAGCAGGTTACCTATGGACGTTAGACGATTTGTTCCTAGATGGAATATACTCCATTTGTGCTAATCTACCCCACTCTGGTGTTTATTATCATTGATTTGATTATATCTCGAATTACTTTGGTAANACTCCATTTGTGCTAATCTACCCCACTCTGGTGTTTATTATCATTGATTTGATTATATCTCGAATTACTTTGGTAATTGCCATTCAGGCAAATTGCGTTAAAATGGAGAAAGGTTTGCTATTTTAAACAATATGTGGGTTCCTAGCAGTAGTGTTGTTTAGTCGATCCGGGAGCGCAGTTTGCAGGCTAAGGTGCCGAGGTGCCACCTGCCATCTTGGATGATGTCACATGTGTGGTCCCCAAGATGTGTTTATTTTTCGTTTGTCATATGTTTCTAGCTACTCACCTTCGTTGGACTACAACCTTGTTTCCTCACTCATTCGACTGTCGTCAGCTAGAGCGCCAGCGCCATCTTTGTTTCCAATATATCCTGCTAGATAGCGCAGGAATCGACATAGTCACCGATCGTTCCATGCACCAGTGTGTATATTTTTTCTGCCCTGAATTTAAGGACGAAGTGTAATTTGCTATACTTGAGACTTTCGCCTATAGCGACACACATAAAAACTATTTAAGTGTTTTTAATATTTAAATTTATTTTATGATTTAAATATTTTAAGACGGGATTACACCATATTACACATCACCAGACTCGTATTTTCACGGTGAATACGATTGTGATGTCATAGCCATTATGTAATCCAATCACAGGACCACCAATTTGGATATAATTGGTGTCTCCCCTCCTCCACTCACCCTAGACAAACTCTCCAACCACCACCCAGTTCCATCAGCCCACCTTAACATCACCATCCCCCCTCACAACCCCCTTCATCCACCTGCCCAAAACTATCCCAATTTTTTGTTTTTAATTTAGTAAGTGTCAAAAACAGCCAAACTATTTATAACGTCAGGTCATGCATAGTTCCAAGCATCGGAAACGTACAGACCCCCTCCACGATCGACATAACAATAGATATACCCCCTCAAAAATCCCATCGCCTCCCTCCTCCCAAACAATGTCATCCTCTCTTCCCAACACCCGCGACCCTGACACCCTTGCCGCTGGTCGGCGGGTTTTCTCGGGGATCTCCTGTTCCCCCCCGCCCTTTCATTCCAACGCTGCTCCATACTCACCTCAATCACCCTCATCGGCTCTCAAGACCTCGCTGTTAAGAGCAGCCCAAACATATTCACTCATTCACTCCATCGCCCCACCTCCCTCTTCAAACTTCCCTCGCGAGACAGTCGACCTTGCACGGACAGGACCATGTGGCAGGCTGATGGTCTTGACAATGTATAGAATCGTGGAATTATTCAATATCTAGGATTTTATAATGAAATATTTTTATTTGAATTAGTTTTATTTAACATTNTGTCTAGGATTTGATAATGAAATTTTTTTATTTGAATTAATTTTATTTAACATTTGAAAAACAATATTTTTTTTAATATACCATGTAATGTATCGAACATGTATTTTTAATGTAATGTGAATTTATAAAAATTAACCTATGTAAATTTTTTGTTTTCCTATGACAGCTGCGCACCTTGAAGCAAGTCTTAATTTCAAAGAAGTGGGGATCAACCCACGACGTTGATCTCAAGGCATATGATCTAACCTCTATGATACACAAGCAAATCATAATTGCGGGTTCTTAAGTATGAAATATTGAATATGTTAATGAAATCGTCACAATCCTTCGTACCAAAATGTTCATTTCTAATTTATTGGACATATTGTTTGATATTAAATTTTTAGTGAATTATTTATATTTAAATTTTAAGCGTTGCATTTATGGATCAGGGTTTATCAACGGTAGTGATTATTCCGAGCTATGTACATAAAATGTGGCACAGAAAATTTAATTTTTTTGTTTAAATTTATTACAAACTTGTTAGATGCAAGAGTATAGCAAGTAATGTACCATAGAACTCATATTTNATTTTTTTGTTTAAATTTATTACAAACTTGTTAGATGCAAGAGTATAGCAAGTAATGTACCATAGAACTCATATTTTTTAGTCTGGTCTGAAAATTAAATAAAATTATGTGCCTAAGCACACAACCACTTTGAAATTTATTTTACATTATATTAAATATGCCAAGCTTTTTGCAGCCAACCAAGCAAATTTATGGTAAAGCGACCACATTTTTGCAAGTCGGGCTGTAAGAATGGTAACTTTCTACGAATATTTAAGGCATATTTGTAGGTGAANAGTCGACCTTGCACGGACAGGACCATGTGGCAGGCTGATGGTCTTGACAATGTATAGAATCGTGGAATTATTCAATATCTAGGATTTTATAATGAAATATTTTTATTTGAATTAGTTTTATTTAACATTTGAAAAACAATATTTTTTTAATATACCATGTAATGTATCGAACATGTATTTTTAATGTAATGTGAATTTATAAAAATTAACCTATGTAAATTTTTTGTTTTCCTATGACAGCTGCGCACCTTGAAGGAAGTCTTAATTTCAAAGAAGTGGGGATCAACCCACGACCGTTGATCTCAAGGCATATGATCTAACCTCTATGATACACAAGCAAATCATAATTGCGGGTTCTTAAGTATGAAATATTGAATATGTTAATGAAATCGTCACAATCCTTCGTACCAAAATGTTCATTTCTAATTTATTGAACATATTGTTTGATATTTAATTTTTAGTGAATTATTTATATTTAAATTTTAAGCGTTGCATTTATGGATCAGGGCTTAGCAACGGTAGTGATTATTCCGAGCTATGTACATAAAATGTGGCACAGAAAATTTATTTTTTTTGTTTAAATTTATTACAAACTTGTTAGATGCAAGAGTATAGCAAGTAATGTACCATAGAACTCATATTTTTTAGTCTGGTCTGAAAATTAAATAAAATTATGTGCCTAAGCACACAACCACTTTGAAATTTATTTTACATTATATTAAATATGCCAAGCTTTTTGCAGCCAACCAAGCAAATTTATGGTAAAGCGACCACATTTTTGCAAGTCGGGCTGTAAGAATGGTAACTTTCTACGAATATTTAAGGCATATTTGTAGGTGAAGATAATTTACGAAATTTAAGGACCAGGCTTGCAAAATTTAGTTTTCAAGCATTATTTCTAACCCCAAGAACGTATGTATGACTGCATAATCCATGTGTACATTTGTTGACATAATATCAATCTTAATTTTAAATAAAAATAGTAACGCAGTGCTTTTTTGAACGAAATCAGTATTTATGTATAGCAGGGTGGTCATGAAATATGGTTAAAATTAAAAATAAAATATTGACTTATTTTTTAAATATATTATATATATATACATATATATATATAGTATGTCTCACCTAACACTGCGACCTGAAATAATACCGAGACAAATCACAATATTGCCAAACTGTTTGTACNCAAGAACGTATGTATGACTGCATAATCCATGTGTACATTTGTTGACATAATATCAATCTTAATTTTAAATAAAAATTTCCAACGCAGTGCTTTTTTGAACGAAATCAGTATTTATGTATAGCAGGGTGGTCATGAAATATGGTTAAAATTAAAAATAAAATATTGACTTATTTTTTAAATATATTATATTATAGTATGTCTCACCTAACACTGCGACCTGAAATAATACCGAGACAAATCACAATATTGCCAAACTGTTTGTACNATATAGTATGTCTCACCTAACACTGCGACCTGAAATAATACCGAGACAAATCACAATATTGCCAAACTGTTTGTACAGGATTGTTTCCTCATAAGCGGCTCACAAATTGAGAGGATATACACACTCCTGTAAAGAATGAAAGTTTTCCTTTCAACACAAAGTTATATTTATTTATTTCCCTGCCCTGTTATAAACTAGGTGCACAATTATGAATAACGGAAGTGGTTGCAGGTTCCAAAACTCAATGTTTGTAGAGATATAACCGACGTAGTTATCGGTAGACTGCATCACCACTGTGACGCACTCGAACACGTGACCTGCAGCTCATACAGTCACTAAATTAATAGACGCCTGTAGTGAATCATGAGCGACACATAAAGAACATTCGTAGTTCTGGTCGTGTCCACAATCATGAACACCTACAATGGTATTATATCGTGTGGAACACTGAAATGCTAACACAAATGCGCTTGTTCGCGCACATCGTATCGACGGTGCTGTATATCAAACTGATTGACCAATACATATTTATGTATATAACGTAATACACATCGTATTGTACTGTTCACAGCAGTGTTCCCACTTAAGGGGCTCACAGAATGAGAGGATCACCTCACTCCAGTAAACTATCCACGTACCCCTTTCGACACAACACGGTATGTTATTAAATGGAACCGGAGTGTTTTACTTGCCCTATGTGAAACGAGGCGCAATATTGCGGATAACAGAACTGGTTGCACATTTCTATCTAAAGTGCGTGGGAGATAGGGATGGTGGTAGTGGGTATACAGTCTGTGACGTGTGCATCAGCTGTGCAGATACGTGTCGGTCTGACAACCAGTACAGTGCAGTTCTCAACGTTGTTGGTTGTTCCTGCGTAGTCTAATATCTGTTCTAGTACAATACGGCTGACAGTTAGAATGTGCTGTGATGTACAGTAACAAAAAAAAACTGGACATGCTCTCGCTGTACGGTGAGTGTCATAGAAACGCAGTAAGGATGGTGGCAATATACACAGAACGGTGCCCTGATCGACGGCATCTGTCACCTCGTACAATTGCCAACATCTGCAGTGCGCCGGAACCCACGAAGGCCTCAACGTACAATGACTGCAACTAATGAAGGAAACGTAGTCGGTGTTCTGGCAGCTGTAGCGCACAGCCCACATGTGAGTACATGGCGGATTTCACGCCATGCATGATTGTGACAACCGCGTTGCACTCAGTCGCTTTGCACTTCAGCAGCTGCAGGACGATAATTCATTCCTGAGGAATATTTTGTATATGGATGAAGCAACGTTCACGAATCATTGACATGTAAATTTACGGTGCAAGCACTACTGGAGCGTTGAAAACCTACGCTGGCTGCGTCCGATTGACCATCAATGACAGTGGCGGGCGGATGGACGTGTACGGGTATGGAGACATTCTCATGAATCCATGNGATGGACGTGTACGGGTATGGAGACATTCTCATGAATCCATGGACCCTACATGTCAACAGGGGACTATTCAAGCTGGTGGAGGCTCTGTCATGGCATGGGGAGTGTGCAGTTGGCGTGAAATGGGACCTCTTATATGTCTAGATACGACTCTGACAGGTGAGAGATACGTAAGCATCCTGTCCGATTTCCTGCACCCATTCATGTCCATTGTGCATTCCTATGGACGTGAACAACTCCAGCAGGACAATGCGACACCCCACACGTCAAGAGTTGCTATCGAGTGGCTCCAGGAACACTCTTCTGACTTTTTACACTTCCATTGGCCACCTAAATCACCAGAAATGAAAATTATTGATCATATCTGGGATGCCTTGCAATGTGCTGTTCAGAAGAGATCTCNCCACCTAAATCACCAGAAATGAAAATTATTGATCATATCTGGGATGCCTTGCAATGTGCTGTTCAGAAGAGATCTCCACCCCCTCGCACTCCTATGGATTTGTAGACTGTCCTGCAGGATTAATAGTGTGAATTGCCTCCTGCATACCTTCAGACATTAATTGAGCCATGCCACATCGTCTTGCGGCACTTCTGCGTGCTCGCGGGGGCCCTACACGATATTAGGCAGGTGTAACTTTTTTTTTTTGGCTCTTCAGTGTATTACTTCCAGGCATGAACTCTCTTTTCTCGAAAGGATGCTTGTACCTGCTTTATGGAAATGTGTTGTTCGTGTCTTGCACGAATTTATTTTCTGTGCAGTTTAGCAATGTTTGGTTGGTCGCATATATTATATTGTGTGAATTTAAGGTGGAACAAAAATAACAATCCCATTGAAATATAAAAATTATGGTTCATAAATTGCTAGGCTAAAGANTGAATTTAAGGTGGAACAAAAATAACAATCCCATTGAAATATAAAAATTATGGTTCATAAATTGCTAGGCTAAAGATTAAATAAGTAATGGAGGCATTATATATATATATATATATATATATACACTGAAGAGTCGAAAAAACTGCATGTCCGCACGTATACGTTTATTGTCAGGTATGGAACCAATCAGAGTAACGCGATGCGGTCGGCAGCTAGATCGAATACTGCTGCTACAATGGCAGGTCATCAATATTTAAGTCAATTTGAACGTGGTGTTATAGTCGGCGCACGAGATATGGGACATAGCATCTCCAAGGAAGCGATAACATTTGGATGTTCGCGTACGACCATTTCACGAGTATACCGTTAATATCGGGAATCCGGTAAAAACATCACATCTTCGACATCGTTGCGGCCGGAAAAAGATCGTGAAAGAACGGGACAAACGACGACTGACGAAANTCGACATCGTTGCGGCCGGAAAAAGATCGTGAAAGAACGGGACAAACGACGACTGACGAAAATCATTAAACGTGACCGACGTGCAACCCTTTCTCAAATTGGCGCAGATTGGATTTGTGGACTGCCCTGCAGGATNTATATCATGTTATCTGGCTGGCGTGTAGACGAGTCAAATACGAAAGCATTGATTAGTACGCCTAATGAAATTCATGAAACAAGTTATGTGAATTGCGATAGACATTAAGATATTTCATATATCTGTATTTACCAACAAAGATTGAAACAGTATCGGTATAGCCCGATATGAGTCTCTTTTGTATTGCTACAATTTCTCAAAGTCAGTGGGCTTAGCCATCTTAGTTAAGGAATGGAGGTCTTTAATTGAATGAAAGAGTTCATTATAACTTCCTAATTTATTTACAATTACAAAGAAAATGCCCTCGTCTCCATTTCTCACAATAAATTGATATATCTTGCTATTTACAATTAATAAATTCAATCAGTTTAATATACAATTACTTCAAAGACATTAACGTACTTAAGTAACTAAATTTATTACCAATAAATATTGTATCGAAACGGATTGAATTACTTTATAAATTATATGTATATATTTTAGAGTTCCAATATTTACAATAAAGTCCGTATCACATGTCCATACAGTCCCGCCTCAGTTTAGTCCAGATCCAACAAGTCAGCATTTTTCTAGAGACCTCCGAGTGCCCTCATGCACAGTAGCCTTCACTCGTTGGGTTTCATGCCTTCTCGTCCATTCACACCACAAACACTTCGTCCACCGTCGTCTCTCAATCTCCCATCGTCGTCTGTCCTCTTCACCGATGTCCTTCACCGCACACGACTTCGTCCGGTTACCGCACTCAGCAAGAGACTCCCAATACTCGGGCTGCTGCGATGTTTATAGGGTCGTAGGTCATCGCCCAGAAATTTCTCTAAATCTGCGTTGCGCTGATGGTCCTAGTTTCCAGAATATGCTTGCGCATCCTCTAAAGTTGTTTGCTTCCCCGGCACGGAGAGGAGAGACAATGACGCTAGCCAGGTTGGCTGTCAATAACTCCCGGCCGTCTGGCATCAGGACAGGTCAGTCTGGGGAGAAGGAGGGTCGAGTTTGTTCACCCCCTGCGAAGACGAGTCCACGCATACTGTTCACTCCTCGTGCGTCAGTTGGCGCATAGCAGTATTTAATGTGGTTTTCTTGCGCGGATGTGCCATTAGGAGCAATACACATCACTTCATCAATCAAAGCTGCAAGACACCGAATAAGACCTTAGTATGAGTGTGAGCCACAGAAACAAGTTCAGTGAACGTGCAGCACGACCCTACAGCACATTCGATAAGCCTTTGCCAGCTGGATGAGTTTCAGAGAGGCCGTATCTTTATCCTCCAAGAGGCAGGTTGGAAATTTCGGTGCATTTCTAGCAACTTAAACCATTCTACCTGCACTGTGAGTCGGTGGTTGATTAGTGGGAAAAGGAGGGTACACACTCGTCGAGAAGGATCTGGTCGTCTCCGGCAGACCACCAGCAGGGAGGATCGTTTCATCATGGGGTATGCTGTAAGCACTCCATGGGTGTCGCTACACACCATCCATGGAGGTGTAGTGGCAGCTCGGGGTATGCCGGTGTCCACCAGTACCATATCCGGGCAGCTAGCAGAGTACGATATGTCGTCGCGCCGTCCCTTACGACATCTGCCATTACGAACTGGGCATCGCCGAGAAAATGTGTCCGTCTGCCAGGAATGGGCATTATGGCAGCTTGAGAACTGGCGACGAGTGGTGTTCAGCAACGAATCATAGTTCCATCTGGATACAGACAACCACCGAATTTGAATCTGGAGACGTCCTAGCCAGCACCATGAGCCACGCTTCATTGCCAAGCTGCACACCGCCCCAACGAGAAGTGCCGTGGTGTGAGGTGCAATTTCCTATTATTCCCGTACCCCTTAAAGCGTGGCGATACATCCAGGTAATTCTGAGACCATGTGCGCTGCCCTTCCTGGTGCAGTTTGACAACCCAATTTTCCAGCAGGATACTGTCTGGCCTCACACAGCTTGGGTATCTCTGGCCCGCCTTTGTGGTGTTCAAATGCTTCCATGTCCAGCAAACGTCCCCAGGCCTCTCGCCCATCGAGAACGTTTTGGGGCCAGATTGGACAGCAACTTTGTGGCCATCGGTATCTACGGCGGATTTGGAGGGTGAGTCGTGTCATCTGTGGCAATATCTTCCTCAGGATAACGTCAGTTTCCTCTATGCCTCCATCTCTGACCTTATTACTGTCTGTCTCCATGCTATGGGTGGTTTAATACCATAATAAGTGCGTCCTTCAAGTGTTGGTACCCTGTAATATTTTCTTGGTTTGGTACAATATTTTGATGTTTTCTGTATACTTACTACAATGTCCTGTGCCTGTTACATCTTACGTACCTCTTTTATGTCACCTAAGGGGTGATCATATTCTTTTTCCAAGTGAGCGTAATTTTATTTTTATGAGCTGAGATTTTCTGTTTTCTTCCTTAGCAGAGGATGGATCAGGTTTAGATTCCCACGAAGCTGAAGTTTCGGCTTCGATGTGATGCGATAAAATATGATGAATGCCATTTATTTTGGTCATAATATTATATTATACTGGACTCAGACACATATATACTATATTCCTATTCGGATGATCTCCTCTAGCAAAATTGTAAAATAATGTTTTTAAAGTGAATAGGCTATGTGCGGAATATATATGTAAATTGCATGGTTGGTAAAATATTAACGATCACAATGGATGCTTTTTTTACAACTGAGAAACATTACAAAGGGGCCTGCGGTAGTAATTAGATAAAAAATTCCGGGGGGCGGGATGTAGGTTAACTGTTTGGTACATTTACTTCCATAAATGTTCATAGATTAGCATTCATTCAAAAATTATTAATGCTGTGTGTTTGTCTGGGAGCTACCTGTACTGTAATTAAGAGAGTATAATATTTCCTCAATTAACTCTGGTAACTTGCATCTCGGGGGGAAAATTGTCTTTATTTCTGTTTTGGCCATAAGAAGCGAAGGTGGAGTGACTTTTGCCTCCATGTGTGCGTATGTGTATGACCCCACGATCAGCTTTCACGTAGAATAAATGCTACGGAAGTGGGAGGAGGAGTGTTGGCATGTCCAAGCTCGGAGTGTATGTCTAGACATTTTGTCGTGTCCAAATATAATTCTTTGTAGAAGGCGAATGTAATATGCTTCTGGACATGTTATGGTAGCATTGCATCATCTCAGAGTAGGGCTGTGACTGGAGTTGAGCCTATCCGAATGTTCGTGTGTGTATTTTATTTACTCTCTCTCTCTCTCTCTGTAATAAATTTTCTCGAAATTTATCTTTTTTTTTGTCTCTGGTGCTAAATATGTCACTGCTGATGGGATACTCCTAACGATTTCTACACACACGCAAACACACACACACACACATATATATATACATATATATATATATATATATATATATATATATATATATATATATATATATATAGACA